>RJWM01009551.1:0-50000 GCA_004363535.1 Dasyprocta punctata
ACACCTGACACCCCAAAATAGGGAAGGAAAGGTTTATTTAGCTTACAGTTTTTGGAGGTTTCAGTCCACAATCAGCTGGCTCCAAGGCAGGGTGGCATGGCACGGGGACAGCACTTCAAGGCAGCAACCGAACAAAAGCAGCCAAAGTAAAAAGGGGCAAGAGCAAGCCTCTTCTCCTCCTTTATATAATACACAGGACACCCCCCCCCCCAGGGTGGGTGTAGCATTCACAAGCATCCTTGCCTTCCTTTGCACAGGATGAGAATGTTTACAAAGTAAGAACCCTGGGTCCCTGCTGAGTCTCTCAACTAAACTTTTGGCCTTCTCAAATTGACACAATGGCCAGGTAAATGCTTATGCTCTACACCCCAGTATGTAGAGCTGCTGTCTTACTTAATTAAGCTGCTAGACTTCTCAAGTTGACACAATGTATAAACCCTAACAACTATACTTACACTGTTACAAATACTATATGAAATTCTATAGACCAAAGAAAAGTGATACTAAATAGAAATACAATTTTGCTGCAAACAATTACAGACACCAGAAGTAATAATATAAGGTTAGTATAAAGCACCTTTAAAAGAATTGATATTCACAACGTTTAAAGATATATGTACATTTCAATTTTCATATGAATCTACTGACTAACAAAATTATAATGGTGAAAATCAATGTATTAAAGATTCTATCATTTATAAAAGTAAAATAACAATAGGAGCACAAAGTATAGAAGTTCATAATTGGAAATATATTATTGCAAAGTTCTTAATTTTTGTGAAAGAATAAAATATTTTAAGGCAGACTATGAGAAGATGTAAATTTAATCTCTAGAACATAATTTTTAAAATACCAAGTATAATAAAAATATCAATAGAAGAGATAAAATGGACAAAAAATAAAGCTGTTAGCTTTCCATTACTATGACAAAAACCTGAGCTAAATTAACTTATAAAGTGAAAGGGTTATTTTAGATCACAGTTTAGAAGCTTCAGTCCATGATTAACTGGCCCCATGGCTCTAGGCACACAGCAAGGCAGCACATCATGGCTTGAGCGCATGGGTCAAAGTTCCTCACCTTACGGTTGGTAACAAAAACAAGGAAGAGGAGGGGGCAGGGTTCTCTCTGTCACCTTGAAGGACCTGCTTTCAGTGGCCTGAAGATTCCACCTCTTAAACGTCCTACCATCTCCCAATAGCATGTTAGGAAACAAGCTTTAAAAATATGAACCTTTAGGGTACACTCCAAACTCTAGAACAAGTCCCCTCAAAAAGTCCAGAAAAGAGAAGTGGAGGAACTAAGATCAGACAAAGCAAATGAAAATCAAATAACTAGATCATACACTTACACCCAAACTTCCTAATAGTTTTATAAAATGTAAATTGTCTCAATGCTCTAATACAAACAAAGAGAGAGGCTGTCAGACTAAATAATAATAATAAAAAAGAAACAGCACAGCAAAACTATAGGCAGTTAACAGGAAACATATCTTTATCATAGCATTTCAAAAGAAAGGGACTGATAAAATATAAATCATACAAACAGTAAGCATGAGGAATCTGGTATAGCTATATCAATAACAGAAGAAAATAATTTTCAAAATGAGGAGCATTACCAGAAGTAATAGAGGAATTTCATAATGTTAAAAGACACAACAATCTTAAAGATATATGTGTGTAATAATCAAAGTTGCCAAATACATAAAAGAACCATTGACTTAAAGTGAGAAACAGACTAATTCTCAATCATAACTGGAAAGTTGAATGTCTTTCTCTCAGTAATTCATAGAAAAAAATACAAAAACCCGGCAAAAAAAAAAAAGTAGAAATTGCAGTAGGATTATCCAAAATCTTGCTCTGTTTGATATTTATACCTCACTACTCAAACAATAGCCAAATATACAGTCTTCTCAAATCGAGATGGAACATTAAGTAAGACATACCACATTCTTGGCCTTAAAAGCAAGCTGGAATAAATTTCAAAGGCTTAATATAACACAGCCTATTTTTTGGTCATGCTTGTAGAAAATCAGAAATCAACAACAACATGTCTAGAAAAATTGCCCAAGTGCTTGGAATTTAAAGAGCCTGCCTCTAAGTAACCTATAGTTCAAAGAAGAAATTTATAATAGATTTAAATGACCTAAATGTCCATCAACAGGTGAATGGATAAAGAAAACGTGACATTTATACATGATAGAGTATTACTCTCCTATAAAGAAGGATAAATTCAAGTCATTTGTAAGGAAATGGGTGCACCTTGAGACCGCAGTGTTAAGTGAAATCAATCAGACACACAAGCTTAAATATCACATGGTTTCTCTTATATGAGAAACCCGGAGTATAGACAGATCAAAGGAAACAGGAGATAGGTCTTTTTCAAATGAGAAAAGGACCAAGAGATGGAAGGAGAGGGGAGGGAACACAAGGGAAGGGGACATAAAAAGAATTAAGATGTGCAATGTAAATGTACCAACTCTCCATAGTAAATGTGATCATTATGTACTACAAACATGTGCTAATAACAAACACTTTAAAAATAAAATATAATGAACTAAATGATAAAGCATGACATACCTAAACTAGAAGAATGTAGCAAAAAGTTCTTAGAAGAATATTTACAGCTCTTTAAATCTGTAATGGGAATGAGTAAAATATAAAAGCAGTTCTATGTGCTTCTACTTTGAATATTTAAAAGGAAAAAAGCAAATTAACCATGAATTAAGTAGAAAAGAGATGAAACAGACTGTCCGAGTTTGGTGGGGTACACTCTGGATGGAAGCCAGGTGTGCATGTTAGGCAAGCACCCTACCACTGAGCTCCGCCCCAAGCCCCTTGGCTATGGTTTTGATGTCCAATTGCCAGCAGCTTCCAAGCCTCCCACCTGCTCTTCCCTCCTCTACCTCACAGGTGGACAACCCCGTCAGGGGTCGCAGGTTAGAAACCCAAGACTGTCCCTATCAGTGCCAAGAGGAAGTTCCCCACCACCACTGTAAATAACAATTTTAAAAGTCAATTCCGTCTTCCCTCTCTGCTCTTTCAAGTCAGTTTTGAATGTACTTGTGAATCTATCCTGCTCTGTCCAGGAAGCCTGGCCGCTTGAGCAACAAACTTCTCACAAATTCCTGATATGTGTGTGGTATCATCAGTCTCAATATCTAAACTAAATCTGACATGAGAGGAGTCCATTCCACATCCATGGGGCCAGGCAAGAACAGGAAATAATGAAAATAAGGGTAGAAATTAAATAGGAGATGAACAAATAGTAAACAAAGCCAAAAATGCTACAATTGGTTCTTGGAAGAATCATGAAAACAAGAGAAGGAATAACTGCTTTGAAAAAATGGGGGGGGGGCCCCTGGAGGGTAAGGGAGAGTTATGACCCAGAATAAAAAAGTATGAATTCATTTGAAGATGAAGGATAATTTTTCCAATGAAAAAGGTTCTTGGCTTTACCCTTTTCTCTATGGATATTTTACCATACAATAAATACCTTCTGTCAAAATAATACTGAGCTATATAATGCTCCATATACATCAGATTATTTAAGTCATTGGGTCTTACAGTGGAGGAAGACAGACTCCTCCCTGCCAGCCCTCTCTGCCAACCTCCTGCCACTTCCAGAGAGTCTTTCACAGTTACCCCACAGCTAACCAAACTGACCATTCTGAATATTAGCAGCAGGGCCCTCTCACAGGGTGAGAACCAATACAAAGTGTCCTGCTAAAACTACAGGAAAATGCTCTGAGGACTTTCGTCCACTGAATGCTGCTGTAACTGAATACTACAGACCAAGAAACTTAAAGAGAATAAAGGTTTCAGTAGATGAGAAGGTCCAATACTGAGCAGCTGCATTTAATAAGCTGCTTCTTGCTGGCTGAGACTCCGCAGAGTCCCAAAACAGCACAGGAGTCTCATGGCGAAACAGAACATCCTAGCCCAGGTCTCTCTTCCTCACCTGATAAAGCTGCAGCCCCATCAGATTAGGGTCCCACCCTTATTGCCACACTTAACCATAATTACTTCCCAGAGGCCCCACTTCCAAATACATAGGCTCAGATTAAGTTTCCACCCTCTTGATATCTCACTAAGGGAATTAAATTTCAACCAGAGTTTTGATGGAGACATTCAAACCATAGCAGTCTGTTCCCAGGCAACTGTTAGACAGAGAAGATAGACTGCGGCTAAGCCACAATCACAGTAAACAGTTCCTCAAAGCACCACGGGGGGCAATTTGCATCAGATTCACCCAGAGAATTTATTTCAAAATATAGACTGCTGGTCAACTCCCAGAACAAGCAAATAAAAAACCACACCTTAACGTGTACATGCCTGTCAGGTGGTTACAAAAAATTTTTAGAAGTACTAGTGGAAGTATAATGAACCAAAAAGAAAGAAATCCACACCAAAGAAGAATCCTAGTGGCCACACCATGGACTTGAGGAGTACCTGCTGTCTTTTTAATAACTATTGTACTGAGATAGAAGGTAGCATCATTGCTATTTTAGAACTGAAAACAACCTCAGAGATGGTCAAATCTAGCCTTGTTTGCAAATGTGAAAATTGAGGTGTGGGTTGCTTGAGGGTTGTGTGCAAGGAATCTGCAACCAGTGAGAGCTAAGACTCAGAACCCAGACCTCTTACCCTCTAAAGCTAGGCTCTTCATCTCACAGAAAACATCTCCTTTTCCAAACATACTGATCTCCACCTACAACTGAAGGATTGCATTTGTGATCTTACACTATGCAAACAATGGAATTAAAACAAAAAAATGAATTAATGAAGAACTGAAAGATAAAATCTCTCTCCACGTAATTGCAGGCAGCTAAGCACTGCTGGGAATCACATAGTCCATCAGAAGAGAGCTCTGGCAGCCTAAAGGGAAAGTATCAATTCTCTTCTCTTTCTGAGCCTCTGTAAAGTAAGGCTGTGTGTTAACACACCAAGCCTTTTTTTTTTTTTTTTTTTTTTTTGCGGCACCAGGGATTGAACTCACAGCCTCGCGCCGGCCAGACAGGCACTTAAGCTGCTGAGCCAAACTCCCGGCCCTGGTTTTTTGAAGCAGGGTCGCACTATGTAGCTCAGGCCGGCCTTGCGCTCGCGTTGTAGCCCAGGCCGACCTCGAACTCACAACGCTCCGCCTACCTCAGCCTCCCGAGTGCTGGGATTAAAGGCGTGTGCCACCACGCCCGGCTGCACCAAGCCTTTTTAATAGGGCACATACAGAGATTTAACCCATGGGCTTCCACATTTTTATTTTTGCTTTCAGTCTTTCCACGAAAGGAATGTTGTGGGAGATGGCTATTAGAGTTATTTGCTCTGCCCGGGGACTGATTACTCTATTTGCTTCATTTTTCAAAAATATTATGTTACATCCAAAGGCAAAAAAACAAAAAAAAAATGATGGAGGTTTGTTTCAGGTTCACTTATATAATTTTGAGCAGATTAAATTAGTTAATCAGAAATTATGCTAGCTAAAATAGATCTGTTGGTTTCTAAATCTACAGTAGAAAATTACTTTTTAAAAAATAATTTGAATGGCATGCTGTTTAAACATATTTTAGTCAATTTCTGCAAATGTGAGACTTGAGTTTTAATGATTTAGAAGAAACCTATGAAAAATGAAAGAATCCACAGATACAGAGATTGGAAGGACCGTTTGTGTGTGACCTCCCGTAACAAAATGCTACTGCGTCAGCCTGGGGGAAAGAGATAAATGACACCTGGAGGAGTCAAGGCAAGACACAAGAGACACCTTAGAATGCCTAAGTAAGAGAGAAGAACAACCCATTACCTTTAATTTCTCTACCTGAAACAGGGAGCTCATAATACCTACTTCCCATAATTTTATGCATGGAAAAAAAGAAATAACATGAAAATTCCTGTCCCAATGCCTGGCACATGATGACTACTCAATAAATTTAAATTCAAGTAAATTAAATATATATGAAATCTTGTGTCTAGCTATCTGTCTAACTTACCTACTATATGGAACAGTGATGGTGAACCTGTTAGAGCTCTCACTGATAATGAATGGCTGGCTGTGGCACGCATATAATAAGTATGCCATCACTGACATATAACCTGATCAGTGGGATATAGTTAGAGATGACCTAATTATCCAAGGTCATCTAGATTTTCTTCTATGCTATCGTCCAGGAGCTTTGTGTATTTATATTTTGCAATTAGGTCTATGATCCATTGTTGAATTAATTTTTGTGAAGATATACCTAGATTCCTTGTCTGTTTCACATGTGGAACAATAGTTGTTTCAGCATCTTTTTTTTTTCCAGCATTGGGAATTGAACCTGAGAACTTTCAAATACCCTATCCCCTTTTCAACTATAATTTTTATTTTGAGCCAGGGTCCTTCTAAGTCACCCAGGCTGAGCTTGAACTTGCAATTCACCTGCCTTATCTTTCCAGATTGCTGGGTGGCTGAGAAACTACTACACTGGACTTCTAGAACCAATTTTTCTCTCCATTGAACTGCCCTTGGTCCTTTGTCAAAAAAATAAGTTCTCTAAACTTGTATTGTTCTATTTCTGGGTGCTCTATTCTGTTCCATTGACCTATTTGTCTCTTCTTTCTCCAGCATCACACATCGTGATAACTATAAATACACAATTTCAGATCCTCTAATATCCTGTCAAAATCCAAACTCGCTTAGTATCCCAAAAGTATCTTTTGTGAAAATAATTCTGTTGGCTTGTCTGAAATAATTTATTAGGGAGCAAATTTTTACAAGTTGAAAGTGAAAACTAGCAGTGGAAGAATAAGCATGAATTCTAAAATTTTCACAAAAATATACCATTATCCAAGCCTGATTCTAAACATACATTAAACAAATTCATTCCATCATGAAAAAAAATCACAATGAAATCAAGTGTGCCCCAAAATCCACATGGCAGAAGAACCAGTGCAACAATGTAGGAAGGTAGGATCTTTGAGTTGCTTAGATCAGAAGGGCTCTTCCCCCAGAAATGGATTAATGCTCTTCTTATGAGAGTGGGTTCATTGCTATCGAGACTGAGTTCTTGATAAATCGATGAGTTGGGCCCATTTCCCACTGAGTTGCTCATTCCATGTTACCTTTCTACCTTCTGTGAGAGGATGACACAGCAAGAAAGCTCTGAACAGATGCAGCGTCTCCATTTTGGAATCCCAGCCTCTCGAACCATTAAGCAAACAAACATCTATTGTTTATGCATTACCCAATCTGTAGTACTACAGTATCAGAAGACAGACAAAAACAAGTGACAGGTCTTTAAAATAATTCAGTCTGAGTGTAGTGGAAACAGGAAGTCACTGTACTATTTTGTAATTTCCTATCAATTAAATCTGAAATCTCACTTCATGTCTCATAGTTCTAATGTTGTCACCTCATTTAAAATTAGTACATTATGAATATGAATGGAAGTCAGAATTATTGTTCTTAGTAGTGTTTCTGCTTTTACAGTTATAACATCTCAAAGATTTTTGTGAAAATTAAATGAGTTGCTTGTATATAAAGTCTTTAAAACAATGCCTCATATACAGTAAGTGCTTTAGAAATATTAACTGGCATTAAAGATAGGAAAATCCCTGGATTTAATGTATACAAGAATGTCCTGGAGAGTTTGTGTTAAATTCTAGTGCTCCTTCATGTAGATTATGAGATATACTTGTGTTCATATTCAAGGATGTATATTTTAATTAGCACCTCAGGTATCCTGAGAGAGGTTGATGAACCACGTTTAAATAAGCAGTGACACTAGATTTTACCTGAGGAACACCAAAGATACTAATAAGAGAGCTTTTGTATCATAAAAATAAAACAGATAGTATGAGAGAAATAAACGATTGCCCACATAACAAGAAAACCAATGGAAAAACAATCTTGAAGATCTGCTACATAAAGCTGCTATGTACTAAGCAGTGAAGAGTAAGCAAAAGGACATAGAATGTAAATTTTTCCCTTTATATGTCTGCATATGAGTGTTAGTCAGTTTTTTGTCACTGTGACAAAATACCCATGGAAAACAACTTAAAATTTAAAAGGAAGAAAGGTTTATTTTGATTCACAGTTTCACTGGTTTCAGTCCATGGTCTGTTGGTTTCATTACTTTGGGGCCGTGTTGAGTCAGAAAGTGTGTGGTTAAAAAAGGGTTGTTCACAAGATACCAACCAGGAACCAAAAGGGTCAGAGGAAGGAGTCAGGAACCAGTTATAGTCTCCAAGGTCACATCCCCATGCTCTGCTTCCTTTAACTAAGCCCTGCCTCCCATTGCCAACACCTATTAACAATGCCATCAGATTATGATCCCATGAATAAATCCATTGAGAAAGGTAGAGCCCTCATGATCCAACCACCTTCCAATGTACATCTTCTGAACACCTGAGCATTTGGGAAGACATTTAAACCTGTATACCACAAATAAATTAATCCTTGCTCTTATAGATTCTGTCACTTGATGGGGATTCTAAGACATAAACCTTCGGAAATTTAAGTAACCATAAGAGAGTAAAGGAATAATGAAAAATAGTGAAATAAAAGATAAATTTTTATTTCACAAAAGCTGTTTCTTTTGTGATTCAGTTTGTGGGAAATGTGAATAGCATCTTCTTTTTAAAATTTTTCCATTGACACATAATATTTGTTCATGCTTAGGGTACACAATGCACTATGTAAATACACATACACATTATGCAATGGTCATATCAGAATAATTAGTACACCCATTATCTCAAATATGTATCATTTCTTTGTGATGAGAAAAAACATCACAAAGTCATCTCCTCTATTTATTATTATAGAAAAGAAAAAATATTGCAGTGTCCATGCTCTTAATTCCATTCATATGAAAATTGAAAGTTTGCTTTCAAAAAGAGTACAGTATCATTTTCATTAGATTCTTCAAAAATATATAAATAAAATATATAACATATAAACTGGGAAGGAGAATGGAGATAAGAGAAAAGGAAAAATATATACACATACATATACAAGATATTTATACTACTAATTTCCCTTACTCCATTGAAAAAAAAGGTTTGTGCTTATATTATTTGGACAATTTTTCATGCCCATATCTTGTACTCTGAGTAACTACTTTAAAGACAACAATGTGCAATGTATTAACTATTGTTACTCTGCTATTGTTTTGAAACTTTTTAAAATAAAATTTAAAATATATATCATATATCTATTATATATATACATATATATTTATAGTTTTGCTTACCTTTCCCTATTGTAACACTAGAATGATTATGTAATGAATGTACACTATTTCTTCATATAGAAAAATATGCAAGAAGAAAATTTTCGAGAAAACGGCCCCATACTAAGTGATTTTAGTTGAAACTTTTAGGTGACACACTGTTATTAAATGGAAGAAATAATTTCAAATAAAAGCATAATTAATTTTATTTTAAACAAACACTGGTTTTGAACACTAGAGTTCTTAAACAATTTCTTTAAAAAACTACTTTTTACTGACTATATTTTGGGGAAGCCTAATTATCTGGCTTATACATTATATCCCTGATGCTGTCACCAAATCCTTGAATAACCTTGAGATAGTTTTTGCAAATATCTATTTATAAAATGAGGGTAGTAATCCTTCACACCTTTATACCTCACTGAGGTATTTCAAAAATTAATGAGTCGTGAAATACCTGAGCTGCTCTGATCAAAGGAACTGTGTAAATACAAAGCATTACTATTATTTACCACTACCTCTTTTTTATTGTGCCACTAATGAGCACTGTGGTCAGCAATAACTTATTAGAGAAAAAAAGTAGGAGACAGAAGTTAAGAAGGCTGTTTTCCTCCATACACCGAGGATTTCTTGTTAATATTAATTGATGTTAAAATGTTGAAAATGAGGCTTCCTGCAGTGTATTATGTCCATGGAAGATTTTCTGCAAATATACCCAGCATCCTGGGTTTAAAAAACTGAGGAGACTGGGAGTTTTCCTAGGAGTTGTGCAAATTCTACATGGAATTCACATTTCAACAGACCAAGTTACAAAGGACATAGACTCAAAACATTTCATTGTTTTCTCAAATATCCCCTTTCTTCATTTTAATAATCCTTAAGCAATTTTACTGGCAAGTCTCTCTGCTTCTCCTCTCTCTCACAAACACATACACACACACATACACACCAATTTCATATCACTTTTCTTGGAGACAAAGGCAGTTCAAAGTTTAATTTCAAGAAGCTAAATAAGCCATTTATTTTGATGAAAATTGTCAATCATGAATATAAATTTATTCTCTGTTCTTTTTCAAACCAAGTTCCCTTATATCTTTATATAGTCTGACACATTAAGCTCTCAAGGTGAGTAATATAAGTAGCAACAATAGTATACATTCAGCACATGTTTGAAAAGGTCCCACCTTTTCCAAGTTGATAAATGACATAAAATCAGCATGGAACAAATCAGGTTGCAAATGATTGAGGAAGATTTTATAAGTATTGTCCATAAGAAAAGCAATTTTATTCTACTTTAGCCTTCCTAAAAATGCATGTCAAAATCTTCTTCCAAGAATACCGAGAAGCACTTTGAGTATCTGATAGCAAGAAGAAATGCATCTTCTTAGGGCTGCAGCACGGTCTTTGAGCAGAGCTGTTTCTCAGCCTCAGGCCTCTTTCCTATCCAAAGCCCTATCCTAAAATAAACGAAACACTCAACAACTAGAAGCACTTCAGCTGAAACGTTTGTGAGATAAGTACATCCTTCAGTACTGGGGTAAATGAATTTTTCATGAGCTAAGATCTATGTAGAAAAGTTTTCATGAAAATCTAGTGTTCTTAAAAAAGAATGAGACATCCTGGAGAGCAGGTCAGCTGAAGGAGAGTGAGTCCACACTCTGTACCCTTCCATCACATCCCAGAGGGTAAGCTGAATGGAGGACAGTGAGTCCACACTCTGCGTCCCTTACATGCCAGAGGATGGGGTGGCTGGAAGAGAGTGAGTTTGTGATCCGGCCCTCATCCATTGCATCCTGGAGGATGAGCCAGCTGGAAAAGTGTAAGACCAAGGGAAACCCCAAGACCCAGACAACAGCCTGGTGCACAGATTTGCACACACCTTTGGAGGGTGAAGTAATCAGTGAGACCAGTAACATGGAAGCATCTGAAGCAGCAGCGAGGAAGCAGCAGGTGGACTTTAGAGAACTCCACTGACAGAAGAGCATTCCCAGCCCCCACATCCAGAGGCAGCATCAGCTCCATACCCAGCACATCTCTGGGATGCAACACAGACATTATCACAGAACAGTAAACACCAAAATAAACTGAACATAGATGGCCCCATGAGCCTGTCAGCTGCTGTCAGGAACCAGTAGCCAATGCTAGTGGAAAAAACCAGTCGGTCTAGCTCCCACAAACCTGCCGCCATTGGGGGAGCCTCCGTGTAGCTGTGTGCATTTGAAGAAGCCAGCCCTGGACCCCACTGCCTCCCTGGAAATCTAGGATAGGAGAAACCCAGGTGCCTGACCCATTCCCCTACACTATGAATGGGCAGGCAACACAGGAAGTGCCTTGGACTCCACAACTGGCTCATACAAAGGAACCCAGAAAATGTCAAGATGAAGGAATGAAAGGTAATCTTGGACCTCCAACTTCACACAGAATGAGTCTAGGAGACATAGATATGGAAGCAATTGGAAGTCACACACCTGAGATTTCTGAAAAGATAGTAACTGAGGCAAAGTAAAAGCTTTATGAGGCTGTAAAAGTAATCAGATCAGAAATGATACCTCAGGTAAAAGAAAAAATGACAAACATTATGAAAGAAATGCTGAGCATATCTAGAGAAGACATAGATAAAAAAAAAAGAGGAGCATTGGAAAATGATGGAAACCTTGAAGGAACAATACAGGAAAGAACTACAATGCATGAAACAGATTCAAAGAGATACACAGGAAATTACAAATTCCATTAAAAGCTAGCAAAACTGCCTGAAAGAAACTGAAGATCTTGAAGACAGGTTTGCAGCTAGTAATCAGTAAAAGAAAGAGCTCTTAAAAACAACAAGGAACCAGAAAATAACAATTCAATGGCTGCAAGATGATGCAAAGAAAAAAATTTAAGCCTAATAGGTATCACCAGAAAACTGGGGTCAACACAAATGACATAAAAATAATATTTACAGAAGTAATAGCAGAAAACTCCCCAAACATGGGCAAAGGGCCTGATGCACAGATAAGTGAGGCATACAGAACTCCAATGAGCCATAACCAAAATAAATCTACACCCAGATATATAATAATCAAGATCACAGAAATTCAGCATTAGAACAGACTATTAAAGGCTATTGAGGAAAAGAAACAGATCACCTATAGAGGAAAACCCATCAGAATCACAGCAAACTTCTCAACACAAACCATCAAGTCAAGGACAGCCTGGAGTGAAGTGTTTCAAGTCCTGAAAGAAAACAACTTCCAACCCAGATTGATGTAGCCTGCAAATCTATCTTTCAAAATTAACAGAGAAATAAGACACTTTCATGATAAAGAACAATTGAAAATTTTCATAACCACAAAACCAACCCTACAAAGAGTGCTAAAGGATATTCTAGAGAGAGATAAAGATGACCATGGTTCCAAGAACAGTAGCAGAGGGGGATCACCAAGCAGGGTAGGCAATTGAATAAAGGGGAAAAGTGGGGGACCAATGGCAGGAGGATAGCATGGCAGAGATTAGCCAGTACACAATTAATGTAGATGGCCTCAATTCACCACTGAAAAGAAATATGGGCAGAGTGGATCAGGAGACAGAATCCATCGATATGCTGTGTACAAGAAACACATTTGACTCAAAAGAAAATTCATAGACTAGCCAGGTGTAGTGGCACATGCCTGTAATCCCAGCACTGGAGAGGCTGAGACTGGAGAATTGTTGCGAGTTTGAGACCAGCCTGGATTACAAAGTGAGCTCAAGCCTAGCTTGAATTGCACAGTAAGACCCTGTCTCAAAAAGAGAAAAGAAAGAAAGAAAGAAAGAAAGAAAGAAAGAAAGAAAGAAAGAAAGTTAGTTAGTTAGTTCATGGACTGAAGGTTGGAGGAGACAAGACAATGCTCATGTGAAGGGAACCCAGAAAAATGTAGCAATAGTTTGCCCATCAACCATGGAATGAGTAGGAAAGATATGGTATTTTTATACAGTAGGAAGTTGCTCAGCTATAAAGAAGGATAACCACAAGGCTCTTGTAGGTAAATGGATACAACTTGAGATCATGCTCCTGAGTGAAACGGTTTGGACTCATATGGATGAGCATCCTGTTGTCTCCCTACTATGAAAAACTGAAGGAGTTAGTGGGATCCAAAATTTACAATAGATATTATGAAGTTGAAAGCAGAGGAAATGTCTAAAAAGGGAAAGTGACAGCCATTGATAATTTCCTATTACCTTTTTTGAAGTCCTGTGTTGTTTTCATTGTGTGGTTTGGTTTGGCTTTATTCTGTTTTGTTAGATTCTATTATGTCTGATGGTATGGGCAGCTATTTTGAAGATAACATGATATATTATGGTAGCCATAGTCGATTTCCTATTTTGTTTTGAAGTCTTATATCACTTTGATAGTTTTATTTTGATTGGTTTTATTCTGCTGTATTTTGTTTGATTTTATTAAGTCTCATGGTATGGGCAACTATTTTGAAGATAACGAGGCATTATGGTAGCCATTGTTGATTTTCTCTTATCTTGTTTTGAAGTTCTTATCTTTATCTTGTTTTTCATTGTTTTGTTTTGATTGCCTTTATTCTGTTTCATTTTGTTTGGTTTTATTCTCTTCAAAATAAAATTTAAAAAAAGGAATGATACTGACTGAACTGTGCCCCATGTCCTAATCATTTATTAAAGGCTCAATCCCAATGCAATGGTATTTGGAGATGGAGTCTCTATCAAATAATTAGGTTAGGACAGGGCCGTAATGATAGGATTAGTGCTTTAGGGGGAAGAGAAACCAAAAAGTCTCCCATCCATACCCCAACTCACTCACCCATCACGTGAGAACAAAGTGTGAAGGTTTTATAAGCCAGGAAAAGGGCACTCACCAGATACTGACCATCCTGGGACTTTCATCCACCAGAACTGCTTTTCAAGTCCCTCCAATTTACAGATTTTTTGTAATGAAAGCCTGAGTTGGTGAATACAAAAAGCAACACCAGCAATACTATCAACAGAAACCCTGGCAGTTCACTTTGTTCAGTCTTAACATGAAAATTCTAAGCAGACTCATGACCTTGGAAAATATAGAGAATGGCTATAGAAGTGAATGGTTCATTCACTGGCAATTACTCCTTTGTTCAATCAACTATTCAATAATTATCTAAGTAGTAACTATTGAACTCCTATTAGATTGTTAGAAAAAAGACACAAATGAACAGGTTAAAATTCCCCATTTCAAGGACACCAAAGCATGGGAAAAAAGCATACAATACTCAAAGAAACTAAGGCAAGAGGTGAGAAGAGAATACCTTGTGACTCAGCTTCTTAGGAAATGACATAACTAACTGGGAACTGTTAGAGATAGAATGTCTTTTATTTTTTAATGTGGTATCTATTTAGAGGATAGCATTTCTTTTTCCTAAGGTGGGGGAAATGTATATAAAGGATAAACTCAATAGTAGATACAGTGAGGATGTTTACCTTTTTAAATTCTCTGAATTTTCACAAACAAAGTAATAGAAGAATAATGTCAGCAAGATGATGGTGGAACAGGAATTCATGAGTTCCACTCTCCTCCACCATA
Organism: Dasyprocta punctata; assembly: GCA_004363535.1. Classification (NCBI taxonomy): domain Eukaryota; kingdom Metazoa; phylum Chordata; class Mammalia; order Rodentia; family Dasyproctidae; genus Dasyprocta; species Dasyprocta punctata. The sequence continues at coordinate 14,749 of RJWM01009551.1, forward strand.
CAGAAATTCAGCTAGCAACTATCCTCAGGCAAAAATAACATCATGAATGTTCCAAAACTTAGCAATGAGGCTGGGACACCCAGTTAGATCACAGAACTGAGAAAAGTCCTAACTGAACAGGAGAAAGAACGGTTCACTTTGACAACGTTGCCCCTCCCCTGGCTAGCACATACCACACTTGGAAAATCCCCCCTGGCATCATAATTTCTCAAATGAGAAAACTGGTATGAAGGTAGGTAGACATTTAGCTTCTCCACCACTCTGAAGCCTTTTGCAGGAGGTTTCCTCCTGCCTTATCATATGAGAAGAGGTATGGTGTAGGGTTACTCAACTGTGCATAGAATTTAAACTCTCCCAAAAAGCTGAATTAGAGAGAATAGTTCCAAACTCATTTTATGAGACCATCATACCCTAACACCAAAGCCAGATGAAGAAATATAAGAAAAGAAAATTATAGGACAATATACCAGATGAATATAGATATAAACATCCTCAATAAAATATTAGCAAACAGAATTCAAAAACACTAAGAGAATTTTTCAACGCGAGCAAGAGATATTTACCCCTGAGGGTCAAGGATAGTTTAACATAGGCAAACCAATAAATGTGATAAAAATTATATTATAAAAGGATAAAATCCTAAAATGATCTCAACAGATGAAGAAAATCTGTCTCACAAAATTCACAAAAAAACTTCTAACAGATTGGGTACAGAATGAATGTACCTCAACACCATAAAAATCATACAGGACAAATTCATGACTGTCATTATTCTCAATGTGAAAGGCTGAAAACTTTTCCTCTAGGCTCAGGGACAAAACAAGGATTCCCATTCTTACCAATTCTTCTTAACACAGTACTGAAAATCCTAACCAAAGCAATTAGACAAGAGAAACAAAAAGTCCATCACAATATTAAAAGAAGAAGTAAAATAGTCTCTATATGCTGAAGACAGGATCTTATACACAGACAATCCTAAAGACCACCAAAACTATTAGAATCAATAAAAGATTTAAGTAAAGTTGCATTGATTCAAAACCAATATACAAAAAGCAATAGTGCTTCTATGTACTAATAACAAACTATCTGAAAAGTAGATTACAAAAATTATCTCATTTATGATAGCAACAGAAAAACTAAATACTGTAACAAGGTGTAAATTTAACCAAAGGCAAAAGACATCTATACTGGAAATTATAAAGCCATTGATGAAAAAAACTGAAGAATATACAATAAATAGATATCCAATGTTTCTGAATTTAAATAGCTATTATTGTGAAAATGTCCATATAATACAAAGTAACCTATGGGCTCAATACCATCTGTATCAAAATTTCACTGTCAATTTTTCACAGAAATAATCCTTAAATTATATGAGGCAGCAAAAGACCCCAAATAACAAAAACAATCTTGAATTCAAAGAACAAACCTGGAAACACCACACTTCCTGATTTCAAAATACAGTTTAAGTGACTACAATCAAGCTAGTATTGTATTGGCATAAAAATATTAAACAAGGAAACAAGATGGAAATCCAAGAGATAAACCCATACATTTATGAGCAACTGACTTGGGACAAAGATACTAAAGAGCAGTCACTTCAATATATAGTTTTGAGAAAATGCACATTCTCAAAATTAGACCCTTATGAGGCACCATATACAACAGTCACTCAGAATGGATCAAATACTTTAGTAAGAGGTCAGAAATTGCAAAATAACTTTAAAAGGCCAGGAGAAAATCTTTATAACAGTGGTCTAGGCAATAATTCTTTCATGTGACCTTAAAAGAAAGCACTAGTAACAAAAGCAAAAATGTACAAATGGGATTACATAAAACTAATAAACTTCTGCATAGCAAAGGAAACAACGAAGTAAAGAGACAGCTCCAGAATGGGAGAAAATATCTGAAAACCACACATTCAATGAGTGGTTAATATCCAAAAGGTCCAAGAAAAATAACAACAAGCAAGAAAACAAATAATGCAATTAACAATGGGCAAAGATCTAAGACATTTCTTAATGGAACACATTCAAATGGCCAGTAGATACATGAAAAAAGGCCCAGCATCACTAATCATTCAGGAAATGTAAATTAAAACAACAAGCTATCATCTCACTCCTATTACAATGGCTGTTATCAAAAAGATGAAATATAATAAGTGCTGGAGAAAATGCAGAGTAAAGGAAATACCTACATGATGTTGGTGGGAGTGGAAAGTAGTGCATCCATTATGGAAAATTGTATGTAGGTGCCTGGAAAAACTAAAAATAGAACTTCTATGTGATCCAGCAATCCTACTTCTGTGTCCATATCCAAAAGAACTAAAGTCAACCTATCAAAAAGCTATGTACATTTCCATGTCTACAGCACTATTCACAAAAAACAGGTAGGAAAACGCCAATGGATAACAGATAATGAAAACGTGGTATATATACACCACAGAATACACTTAGCCTTCAATGGAGGGAAATTCACTTGCAAAGCACATGAATGAATATGAAGAACATTATGCTAAGTGAAATAAGTCACACACAGAAAGATAAAATTCTACATGATTTCACAAATACTGCATGATCTGTATGCAGAGCCTGATAAAATTTAGAGAACCAGAGAATCAGATAGTCACTAGATGGTAGAAGGGTAACAGAAGAAATGAAGAGCTGTTGAATAAAGGCTGAAAAGTTTCAAATAGACAAAAAGAATAGATTCTAAGAACTGTTATATAGCAGGGCAAAAATAATGCATAATAATATATTAAATATTTCAAAATGAGAGTAAATTTCAAATGTCTCATTGTTTAAAAAAAGATAAAGGGAAGAGGAATGCTAGTTTGATTTAATAGTGCATATATATCTCAAAACATCATACTGTGCCCTAAATTTATATAATTATGATTTATTGATGAAAAATAAAATTAACATCTTAAAAATGAAAGAATAATTATTTGGGTTTTTTGAGATCTTATTAGGAGAATAAATTGCTACAAATGCCACTGTGTCTTTGAGCAGTTGTAAATATGTCCTAAATTTGTTTTTCTTGGCTTGTGATGCATAATTTTACATGTCAAATTGACTGGTCTATGCCCAGATAACTTGTGAAGCATTATATCTGGGTTTTTCTGAAGGTGGTTCTGGAAGAGATTAAAAATTAGAAATCAATAGGCTAAGTAGGAGAGATCTTGTTTCACCAATATAAGAAGGCATCATACAATCTGTTGAGAAATTGGTACAGCAAAAACAAAAAAGCGGTGGGTGGGTAAATTTTTTTTTTTCTGCTTAAGCTAAGACAGCCACTTTCTGCTCTCAGACCTCTGAGCTCCTGGTTCTTGGACCTTGAAGCTTTAAGACTTATTCCAGCACCCCTGCCCACCGCCTGGGCCTCAGACATCTGCACTCTGGCTGGGAGCTACACCATCACCTCCCCCAACTCCACCTTCCAGGTGGCAAGTGGTGGGCATCCTCTACCTTCATACTTGTATGACCCAATTCTTACAAGTCTTCTTATGAAATGTGCCTGAACATTAAGCAAACAACTAACTGTGGCTACTAAGTAGTTTTCTGAGCAAAGATAATGTCACTAAAATGTGTTTATTTATTTTTTCATATTTTTATTAAAATAGTTGTGCAGTACATTATGTTTACCTTCATCATAGAGCAAGCACACTTAACATATCTTGATTTTTCCTATTCCCCTTACCCTTCCCATCCTCTTACCTCCCTCTACCTCTAGAACTCCTTCCTTAATATTATTATTATTATCATTATTACTTTAGTTCATGTTTGCAACATGTAATGATTACATTCATGGTGGGCAGCTGATACAAACACATGGCACATCTTAAATCTTTTTACATTCCTCTCTCTTATCCCCCTCTGGCCACCTTCAATCTCTTGATCCCCTTGTCATTTGCAAAAGACCTATCTCCCCATTTCCTTTTACCAGCCTTTTATTTTGCTCTTTCCTTTATTTGCACTTTGGATTTGTATAGGATAGAAACCATATGGTATTGAATCTTATGCATCTGGTTTACTTTGCTTAACACTGTGTTTTCAAAATGCATCCATCTTCTTACAAATGCCTCAAATTTATCCTTCTCTATACCCAAGTAGTATTCAATTGTGTATTAGATACCACAATTTTCTTTATCCATTCATTCCACTGATGGACATGCAGGTTGCTTCCAGGATTTAGCGGTTATGAATATTATGAATTTTAGGATTGTTTCCTCTATGTCTGCAAGCAATATTGCAGGCATTTTGACTGGGATTGTGTTACATCCATATATCAGTTTTGGAAGTAAGGCCATTTTGACAATATTGTTTTTGCCTATCCATGAATGAAAACTGCAGTACTCCAAAAAAAGATAGTGACAAGGACATCAGAAAATGTTTATCCATTCTTAATGTTATCCTGATTCTCCTTGAATTCTGATCAAGCTTGACAATAATGCCTCCAAATGAATGTTTCCTGAATGTTCTGGGAAGTTTCAAGTAGCTTATGAGAAATTTTTAAATTAATGAATAATGATAAGCCTAAGTATGGAAAATTTTGAGCTACTTAGACTGTAACATTATCTTCTATTCATTGAACCCAGTAAAACTTTTGACTTTCACTTGAAACTTTCAATATTCAGCCTTTAATTTGCAAAGTAATGTTTCTACTCTATAAGGTTGTCTTTTACATTTATAATATAGTACTTTTTTTCCTATCTCAGAAAAAAGACTATGACAGAGGTTTGCAAACTTTAAGCATGATGATGACATTAAGATGTGTAAAATCACTGCTGATTTTTCTTTTTTTTTAATCATACATTATCTGTGTTCTTGCTCTGGTTCTCTTTATAACTTTCTGCCTTGTGCTTTAATGCGTATCAATGTGACATTTAAAGGATGATACATGCACTATGTTAGCCAAAGTAAAACATATTTACATATAAAAATTAGCCCACATAAATATCTCAAGTAATTTTTAAAAATTAATTTTCCCTCCAAAACATTTTTTTAACCAGTCACAGAGTAGGCTATAGATTGTTTTGACTTAATGGAAAACAAACATGTTAATCTGCTAACGTATCTTACAAAACTCATCTTTAATTTATGGAAACTCTATTATGGGTTTTACATGTTTAGATTTTCTCTCATATTCAGGAATCAGATGTCAGGCCTGCCTTTCACTCACTTCATAATGTACATTTAATTCATGTCCAAATGCCAGGTATACAAAATTCAGAAAACTAGGGTTAGCTGCCAACACATACTAGTTTGCTTTTCACATGCTTCCTTGAAATATGATTAATTTGGGCTTGTGCATTGATTCCACCACTCCCCAAATGCTATATTTTACTTTTAAAATCATAACAAAAATCTTAAAAGTACTTACTACCCATAATCTCTCTGTCTCTCTCTCTACATCTCTCTCTGTCTCTGTCTCTGTCTCTCTGTATCATGCGCGCACGTGCACACACACATACTCAGAGAAACATCCGTAAACCATGGTTTCCTAATTGAATAACCTAAATGTATGGATTGCTTACAATTAAGATTCAGAAGAAAACCTAGTTATCTGCAACTGATTAGGAACAGGTACATAGCATATAGTAAATATTAGGAAATGTCCAGGAAAACACTTCCTTCTGGTAGCTAAAATGCAAAATGAATTTTTTTTTTCTAATTCAATACTTATCTGAAAAACCATGTATTATTGCTTGCCCGGATATCCCCTGTGACTAAATTTGTAAAAACTATGCACTTAATTGATTAGTTTTATTTTCCACTGGATAATTCTCAGACCTATGTTGCTTCGTGTCTTTCTTACAAACTTTCCACCCATCGAGGGATGCAAAAAGTCATCATAAATATTGCTAAAGTAGCTTTTATACTGAGGTAACTAAATTTCTCTGTGAGGACAATGAAAATAACGTTTCATCATTTGCATGACCCCTGAAATATGATCGTCTCAGTTGACTGCAAGAGCCTTGCCTCGCCACTTCCCCTACAATCTCTCCTTGCTCTTGGTTTAGTCTCTCTTGGCTTCACCATTCTCTGAGATGCCTTGCCACCTCCGTCACCTCAGACTTGAAAAACTGAACACAGCACCTTTCCAAGACGATTACAGAGCCAGCCTATCTCACATGGAGTGATTTGTGTGGAGTAAAAATGGTCACAAAAATGACACATTTCATGGACTTTTACTTTCACCTTGAGACCTTACCCAATTACAAGGTACACCTCCTTACTTACATCAGATCATGAATACTTTGCTGATGCTTCCTACCGCTATAGGTGTCTTGGGATCACAGTTGCAATTGTGTCAGTTCTGTTATTTAAAAATTGACTCCAAGATCAATTTTCTTATGGGTTCCACGTCAGGTCCTTGGGAAGCAAGTGACACCACTTTGGCTGGGCTTTGTATAACACCTTTCCCCAACACACACATACATAACCACATACATACAAAGAGTCTTTCACTGTTACGGCTGATTCATTGCATCAACTTGAGAAGTTTAGAAGCTTAACTAAGTAACTCAGCAAGTCTACATCCTAGAGTATAGAGGACATGCCCTAGGAAGGCTGTTTATGCTCTAGAATATTGTAATGGTTGATTCATTGTATCAACTGGAGAAGTTTAGAAGTTTAACTAAGTGACTCAACAGGAGGCCAGGGTTCTCACCTTGTAAGCATCCTGAGCCTGTGGAAGAGAAGGGCACAGAGATGGTGTGAGTGCTACCCCCACCCTAGAGTGGGTAGCCTGCATATAATATAAGGGAGGAAAAAGAGCCTTACTCCTCCCCTTTTTGCTTTTGTTGCCTTTGCGGTCTTCTACCACTATGAACTGTTTCCCTCTGCCATGTCACTCTGCTTTGGAGTCAGCTGATTATGGACTGAAATATCTACAAACTGTGAGCTAAGTAAACCTTTTCTTCCTTAATTTTGGGCATCAGTTATTTTGTCTCAGCAATGAAAGAAAAGTGACTAAGACATATACACACAGACATCAGTGTACACGCATAACCACAGCCACACACACAAAACCACAAGCAATGCTTTTACACAGTGTGGCAGCACATTCTTCATCTCTGTGTTCTATTCTGTGAGTACAAAAAAAGTCCCACAGTAGGTATGCTAGACTAAGAATGTTCTTTCACTATGCACATAGGAGGTTTTTTCCTTGTTTTTTGTCTGTTGTTGTTGTTTTCACCAAAATGTACATCAACTATCAATATCTCTAAGTCTGATGAGTTTCCAAATACGTATCTCTGTACCAGATAATTTTCAGCCCATCCCCGCCCCCGAGGCAGTGGCTCAGTAAAGGTTGCCACCTCATTTTGCAATCTAGATTCTTCCATCACCTTGCAAGGTCCTGTAATGCTGCAATGAGAAACAATCACTCCAGTCACCATATTAAACGGTCATTACAGGCAAATGGTGTAAGAGAAGGAATGCAGTCAATGATCCTCACCCTCACTGGAATCGCCCCATCCCAGACCTCCACTTAAACACCTTATTATATGATTATTAGTTAACCCTTACAATAAAAAATAAGAATACATAACGGTCTCAACAAATACAAAAGAAGAATCACAAGAAAAGGAAAACATTCACTGTCATGACCTTGGACATACTTTATTAATCCCCACCATAACCATAAGAGGCTCAAATTATTGAGCCAAATTTTAAACAGAAGTCCGAGATCATGTAAGTATTAGAACTGAAGAAGAAAGCAATGCACTTTTCCTTTCATAGGCTGGTATGTTCAGAGGAATTCTCAATACAATGAATATAAGAATGTCATAAGCACTGGCCCAAAAATGGGCCCTTTTTTCCCCTATAGTACCTAATGTATTTAATCAGCACCTACTTGTGCTGGGTTCTTTATGAATAACTCACCTCATGTCCTGAACGATTGCACTGAAGTAGCTCTAATTCCCTGTGAATTACAGATGAAGGAACCAAGATCTGGGAAGTTGAGTGACTCACCTACAACCCAACATCTGTTCTTGAAAGCATATGGTAAACTGAAAACATGCAGGGTGGAAAGGAAATGTTAAAGTGTTTTTGTTTTGTTTTATTTTGTTTTGCTCTGCTTGTTTGTTTGTTTTTGCTACAACGTGCATTCAAAAATATCATTTAAAGGAAATGTTGACAGGTGAATCTAGCCAATGTCCTGTTTCTTCTGTGTCCTTTGAGAACATTGTCTTCATAAAGACCAAGGTACTGTTACACATCAGTGAAGAGGTCAAGCTGAGCTCCTGTGATTTCCTCTGGAGAAGCTCTATTAGTTATGTATTACTGCCTTTAAAAACTGTCACAAACTTGTTAACCCAAAACATCAGAAATGGACTGTCTCAAAGTTCTAAAGGGTAGATATCCGAAATCAAGGTGTTGTCAGGATTGGGTGCTTGTTGAGGCTGTAAGGGGAAATGCACTTCTTGCCTTTCTCCTAGGTTCTGGTTGATTGTGTCAATACTTGGCATTTCTTTGTTTATAGAAGCATCATTTTGATCTCTGCCTCCAACTTCACATGTTATGATAGTTAATCTTGATTGTAAACTTGATTGGCTTTCAAGAAGTCTAGGAGATTAGTAACACACACTTCTGGGTGTGTTGGAGCGAGTCATGGAGGTCCAACCTTGGGAGCTGTATCTGGTCACTGGTCCCGGCCTCTAGAGCACCCTTTCCAGCTCACTCTGCTTCCTTCCTGCCATGAGTTGAGCAGCTTTTCTCCACAGTACCCTTGCACAGCTGCCCATGGACTGAAACCTCTGGAACCATGAGCAAGGATAAACTTCTCCTCCTTTAAACTGAAGGTGTCATGTCCCAGCAATGGGAAAGCTAACCACTACACATAATCTTCTCCTCTGTGTGTGTCTCAAATCTCTCTCTCTCTCTCTCTCTCTCTCTCTCTCTCTCTCTCTCATATCTGCTTGTAAATTTCTGTTGATTTTTAACTTAATTATATCTGCAAAGATTCTATGTCCCAGTTAGGTCTGCTTCACAAGTACTGAGGCAAGGATCAGGATATATTTTTGGAGGACACATTTCAGCCTATTAGTGGAATGTTAGGAAATTGCTAATTTGGGTCAATTACATGACAAAGTTCAAAATAGACATCATGTCCAGGATGTTAAGATTTAAATGGCACAAAGGAAAAAAATTAAACAGTTATGGAATTTCCATGCACCAAATTAGACAACACCACCTACCCACTCTAAGTAAGTTATTCTCTTACTTTGGAAGTTGGAAATAATAGTACCATTTGCAATCTGTTTTGTAAAAGAAATTGAGAAGAGGCTTTTTCACCTGGTGAAATTTTTCCTCTTTAGTTTGAATCAGTTTACATTGAACAAAAAACAAAACACATACACACACACACACACACACACACACACACACCCTTGGGGGAGTCATACTTGTGAAATTCTCATATTTTTATTTGTGATAGGTAAGGTGACTATAAAAGAGACTTACTCTCCTTGGTAGACCAGTGTCCACCGTACTGCAACATAAATATAAGCACATGTACAGAAATCAAAACAGATGTCTTTGAAGACACAACAGTCAGAATCCAAGTCTCTTAAACAGTGATTTCCCAAATATTTATATACTAATATTTATACACTAATACAACACTTGCATAAATAAGTGCACCATAAATTTATCCAAAAAAGTTTACGCTGGTTTTGGATTGTATGGTAGATTCTTCATGGCCTGCTAGAAATGAGTATTGCAGCATGAAATAAAAGCAGATGGAGTGAAACTAAATGGCTCAAAGGCCATGGGAAGGTTTTGATAAGGAGTGTAACTTCTGCCTGATAAAATGTGTATGAAATGTAAGGGGAAAGGTTCAATGAAGTCATAAATCACGTGCTCTATGGAGAGTGTGCTGGAAAGCAAAATCAGTAGACCATCAATGTGCAGGACTGACATTTCGACTTGTCATTTTAAAAATAGGTCATCTTACATATATATTTAATGCTGACCTGTTCAAATGGAGAACTTCCAAGCAGAATTATGTCTTTCTGAGCAGGTCTTTCAAACTCCTTGATGGACTCAGGGGTGGCTTTATCAGTCTCTTTGGAGATCTCACTATTCTTATGGAAACTTGTGAGTGCCTCAGAATCCAAAGTCTCTTCTGTGTTGCTCTCACCTGTTTACCCAAGAAGATTACTTGGAATCCCACCTGCTGTTGTCATTTTAGCATTGATCAAACACATGGTAAACTACTTCATTTCTTTTATGGTGTAAATTTTGGTCTTTCATAACTGAAACTTGGCAAATTATTTTCTTTTTAACATACTGAGAAATCACTGAAGCCCAGAAGTTTTAAAATTTGAAAAGAGCAACATCCCATTTCCATCCTGTAGTATTTACAAGATGAACAAAAGCATACCCATATGTTAAAGCCTTTTTTTTCATTTATCAAATGTACCCAGAAATGTGGATACTGTGCTTTACCCTACTTTTCAAAATTATATGTTATTTACTTGAATATTTTACAACTTACTTGCTGTGATGCTGAAACCAGTTTGGGAGATGGATACATTGAGGAAAAACCAAAGCTCTTGCTCATTTTCCCAAGTTAAAATCCCTGAGAAGAGTTCCTAAGCTGTGCACACACACAGACACTGGATTTGGGCTACTTCGCTTATTTGTATAGCAATGCCAGCATGGTACATGTGCTCCACTTCTCTATCATCTGAATACAGCATCGTCTACAAAATGCATCCACTCATCCAGCCAGGTGCACACTGTAAATATAAAATGACCCTTCTGCTTCTCATCTCTAAAAATGCTGGAAAGTGTAACATGGAATTTTCCTTGTCTCCAGTGCTAGAATTGTATCAAGAACCAAAGGAAGGGAGCCCCCTTAAGAAGAAGGAATGAGGAGAGGCACCAGAAGGAACACTGAGCGGTACTGCTTACAGGACACTAGGCTCCTTGGCTCACTGCCAAACTGTGCTGCCTTGCACAAAATCATTCAGCATTGTAGAATCTGCTTTCTCCTCATGTATAAAATAGTTGATAAAATGCCTGACTATCCTATAAGTTGAATGAGACTTTTGTAAGCCTGTAAATGATTTGGAGAAGACGTCTTGGTTGCTGTCTATAAATGCATGACTGGGATGGTTTCGAAGGATCCAAGCTGATAGAGCTGTCAAAGTGGAAAGGAGAAAGGCATGAAAAGTCCACTATTCCATCCTCCCACACTAAAGTATTCAATATGTGTCTGCTGACTCAAAAACAAGACTGAACATAAAAGAGGCCTGGGACGCTCAATTTTATGTATCAGTTGGATATCGGTTATGATGCTCACTTGTTTGGTCAAACACCAGTCTGTATGTTGCTGGGACAACACACTTTAAGGTGTGATTGATATTTAAATTAGTAGACTTGAATAGAACAGATTACTCTTCATCATACATGGAAGCTTCACACAGTTAAAGGCCTTAAAGGTAAACGGGTAAAGTTTAGGAATCTTGTCTCTAGGCCACAATACCAAATCCTTGCCTCGATTTTCAGCCCGCTGCCCTGGGAAATTGGAACTTGAAACTGCAGTTGCACCTCCTGCCCGAATTTCATCACAACACTTCCTGGGTGCTCCAGCCTGCTAATCTTTCCTAAGGATATCAGACTTGCCAGCCTTCACTGTCACGGGAACCAGTTTCTTTATTTATTTAGGCTAAAATGATTACGTAAATAAACAAACAAACAAAAATGAACGAATGAATACCTGACTACACAAATTTATAGCAAAGAAGGAAAGAGCAGGTGTACCTAGGCAAGAATAAAATCTCGGTAGGTACTATTCTGTAAATGAAAATTTAAAAATGGGGTTAATCTTTAGGAGTTGTTACATAGTTTAAATAAGTTAATATTTACCTTTCTTAGAATAGTATTTTAGGCATTTTCAGGCATCTAGGAAGCACTCAAATATTTAACTAGTGTTAACAGTTTCATCATCATTATTGTCATTACTACATTAGCATCTTTATTATTTTAAGATATGTGCTTTTCATATCTGTTCAGATACTAATTAACAATCTAAACTTCACAGCTACTCCATGCAGCTGGTAATATATGTCCTTTTGGCAGAAATGGAAAAGAAAAATTAATCGGTCCAAGATCAGCTAGTATATAGTGAAACCTAAGCATAAATTCAATAGAAACAACAGTTACAACTATTAGAAAACCTTATCATCAGAGCCCCTTCTCTTCTTAGGTACTTTGAGAAATTATTTTAACAAGGAAGACAAAACAATTGAGAAGAACTAAGCACACAGTAGGAATCCATACAACGATTTTATGTGGATTCAACTATACGTATTCATGGGAACTTTCACTTAATATTTTTATAAAGTTACAATATGGTCTGGCATGAATTCACATGTATCAAACTGAGAATTTAGAATTTAGTTTCTAAATGACTGCCTTTGATTTCTGTTTTAATACATACAATAATTTATCACTTATTAGGAAGAACCTAGCATTTGCAAATAAGAACCCCAGTGCTAAGGTTGAAAACAATACACTACTTTTCCTCTACCACCCCAAAGCATTTGTTTAAAAGCTAAAACAGTCTGTAAAAGGTATGGTACACAGCTTCATAAATTAGCAAACCCATATAGGATACATGCTGTTATAGGATCCTGCAACAGTAAGTCTCAAATCATTTTGCCATTTGAGGTCACATATTGTATGCAATTATAGAAAATCAGGCCATAATTATTTCCCACAAACTTTACTACTGTTTATACAATATTTAAAACAAACAAAAGCACATACAGTTTATCAATGGATGGTTGTATTTAGAAAAGAAACGTCAACATTTGTGAGACACCCTATCAATCTATTTACAACTAAAACTCATCTAAAATATTGACTATAATTGGTCTCTTACCTCAACCAGCTTCATTAGTTGACTACAGAAAATTTTATCATCACCTTGTAGGACTGTTAAAAGAATATATGCACAACTTTCTTGTCAGCTAATTTAGAAATATGCAAATATAATAACAAAGAAATAATCAATCATCATAACTATACAGTTATATTATGGGTCACAGACACAAACTGTACTCAATATGCTCCTTGTTCTGAAAAAATCTTTTGTAAATCAATGATAATTGGAACAATGATTTTAAATGCATATTATAGGGCATGCATAATGGGATACTTATCCAATAAAAAGCAACTCATAGTCAATACATTATGACATCTATTACTCAAGAATCATTTCCACAATCATATTATGGTTTGTCAAATCATATAATAGAATATTTAAGTGTTTGATCAAAATGAATGAATGTTTTCCATTAGCTACTCTCTCTATATATTTTCTACTCTGTATATGTACAAAGTACAGACTTTGGTGGTCTTCTATTCTTTTACGTGCTATCATATTGCAGTAGCATGTATAAAGGAATCCAGAATTCTTAGTTCTGTTGTGAATTTAAAGCAACAGGACCATGATGCTACCTACACCCTGCAAAACAAGACAAAACCAAAGTCAGAAATTTGATCATCAATACACAATTCTAGAAGACAGTTTTGTTTATTTGTTTATTGCAGGACTAAAATCTAACTCAGGACCTTGGACACACACGGTATGTCCTCTACTACTGATGTACATCCCCAGGCCCTGAGCTCTTATCTCTCTTTCCATGGGATCCAACTAAACCATGTACTTTTACTGTGCTGCTTTTCATACAGCCCTCATTTTTTATTACTTACCATTTTGCTATCTATGGGTAGGCCAGTTCTGCAACTCATATCTAAAATTCTACCAAGTATTGCAGAAGAGTCTTCTAGAATCTTTATACTTTAAGTTAAAAGATCCTGATAATTCTAAATCTTCCCTTTCTACCCATACCTCAGATTCCTTCAACATCAGTATTGGGGAAAAAATCCAATACAGTCAGTACTAACGGACCTGGAATGACTTAATAAGAAAACTGGGAATGCTAGGGCAGATGAAGAATATGACATAAAAAGACCTATGAAGCTAGTAACTTCTGCTCACTGTACACTCCAGATGGTTACTTCAAGAATCTGTTGACCTACAAATTTTCTATTCTCGCCAAGAGCCAACACTCAGGGAAAGAGAAAAGCCACTCCTGGAACGTATGTTGTGGTTCATGCATTAGGAAAGCATGCAATTATTTCAGCATTGCTTGAATCTCTATAATTCTTAGTGGGACAGTTACAAAATTTATAACACTTACACATGACTAACTTATAAAAGAATCTTATCTAGAAGTTAAGAATGAGCAACATCAGATGCATAGACAAGAAATACTATGCTGGAATAATAAAAGTCCCAGTGGAATTAACAGAGAGACAGCACCTTCAGAAGAAAGTCAGCACGTAAACCTGTATGCAAATGCCAGCATCACCACTTAGCAACTGCGTAAATTTGAGGGAGTTTCTTAGAGTCCTTCCCCTTTAATATTGTTGCTCACAAAATGGGATGGTTGTGAGGGCTAACAAGCTAGCACACACACAGCACTCAGCACTTAGCTTCATGCCTGCAATGCAGTGAGCATTTGGCAAAGGTAGCCTCCTCCATTTATCTGCCTGTTTGTTTTTAAGTACTTAGTAATTGTATGAAATGCACAATTTTTCAATAGTTGGACACTTGTCTTTCTGAACTAAGGTTCTTTTTTATCATCATGAAGTGATGCATTGTGAAACACTTTTGGGGCTTGTCTGTAAGGAACCCCAGTGAAGGAGACCTAACTGACATTTGCCATAGATGTTCTAATTCTTAGAAGGCCCAACAAGCAGCTTCCTATCAATGGCACCCCAAGGAGACTCATTCCTGGAGAATTAAACAGGTCACACAAACACAGAAAGTGAAGGCAGGAGAAAAATTCCACAAATTCAAATTCAACAAATTAGACTACCCAGCTTTCTCTCCCCTTCCAGAGATCTCAGAGGGAAGAGCTAGCTGAGAAATCCAACAAATCAAACAATTTCTGAGTCAAAGCAACAGACTCGCCAAAGGTAATTTGGAATCTGAACTCCTGCGATTTGGGGAAAGATACTAAATCTCATGAGCTTGTTTCTTCACCTTAGAATGAAGGTACTGATGTCCACTTAGGAGCCTAGGTTAGAGAGCCAGTAGGCTACACACTGTAGGTTTGCGTCTATGATGAAGTGGCATACTGATGCATTTCTCAGAATGCATTCCATACTTCTGCAGTGCAAGACTATGTACTGGTCTTTACCCTAAAAGCAATGAGCAGCAAGAAGAGAGAATATCTGATTGACTTTAAAGATAGGTACTCTCATGGTATCTGAAGAGTGGGTTGAAAGGGAAAAGCAGTGGAGGAGGACAAAAGTTGTTGAACAGTTCTAAGCAGGAGCTGATGCCGACTTGGAACTGTGCCTGTACGCTGGCAGTAACAGCATACAAGATGTGATCCTGCTATTTTCACTTCAGCAAACATATAGTGGGCACAAACTATGAGCCAAACACTGCACCAGACCTGAAGGAAATACTAAGTCTAACAGAGAAGAAAGCTGCTGAAGAAATAATTGTAAAAAATAAATGTGTAACTGATAACTAGGGTTCATGCCAATGGGAAAAGCAAAATGATAAGATTAAGCAGCAGAGTGAAGTTTGGGTGAGTAGAGAGAATACATTTAGTGTGTCAAAACAGGCCCTCACCACCCTAGAAAACAGTTCCACCAGTGAATAAATTGCTACCAAATGTAACCGGTTATGGCTAATTTTATATGTCATCTTGACACAGCTATGTGTCCACCATTTGGGCAAACCCTCGTCTACTTGCCGTGGAGGTACTTTTTAGGTGTTATTGATGTTTAAAGTGGTTAACTTTGGAAAGGTTAGCATTTAACTCAGCAGACTTTGAGTAAAGCAGATTATTCTCCATGATGTGGGTGGGCCTCATCCAAACAGTCAATGGCCCTGGGAGAAAAGGCTCAAGTTTCTCAAAGAAGAAGGAATTCTCCTCAACACTAAACACAGAAATTAGACTTCAATTTCTGATTTCTTCTCTGCAGAATTTGAATCTAAGGCAGAAACATCAAGTCTTAGCTAAACACACGTCAAGTATGACCTGGATGTCCTATGAATAAATCTGCTAGCCACCAAAATTGAGTGAGCTAATTCTTTAAAATCTCTCTCATCCACACACATGCACATATACATACTATGTAATCTGTATGTATATAAGAGATATGTGTGCTATATAATATGAATGTATTTTAGAGAAACTGTAATCCTAATGGTTATGCCTCTTTGGAAAACCCAGGAAATAATAATATCTGTATCAGGTCATAGAAAATCAGAGCACATCTGAACATTACTCATTTTAGTCCTTAGGCAAACATGTATTAAATATTTTTATGCCTGAGGAACTAATTGCTGCAGATACAGTAATGGACACACAGTCATACAAGACACAAGGTCTTCTCCCAGTTGGAGCGCCCTCTACATTCTCTCTCCTTGGTGCCATATGAGGTGAAGAGGCTTAGTGAGCTACCAGGATCAGGCATGTTCACAACAGCATTCTAGAAGGAGGTAGAAATGCATAGCCAACCAAACCTCTCACAATCACATTTAGCCCATTGAATTCGTTCACAAAGTGTGAATATACAGAGTCCCTCATTTAGAATTTAGGAAACTAGGGAAAATCTCTTTTCAACCACAAATTCCTAAGTCACATGAAGGAAACAAAACATTTAAATGAAGTAAAGCACAAAGATTTTTGCCCGTTTTGAGAGAAAAAGAAATCCAATGTTCAATCTATCCCACTGATGAGGAATGTAGAGTTTTTTTCAAATAAATATGATCAAATGGATCTTCCAAGTAAGAAAGAATTTTGGAAAGAAGAGAAAGAAAAGCACTGAAGAAGAAATGAGGAGAGAAAATGGGAAGTGGAAGAGAAAAAAAAGAGGGAATAAAAGGAGCTTGGGAGAAAGAAGTCTGGGTGAGACCCCTCTGCCCCCCCACACAGTGGGGGCAGCACCAGCTCCCCCACCTCAGCAGACCCAGAAAACAGCCTGAACGAGGAGCAGACACAGGGAAAGATCAGCCTCATCTAATGCGTGCACCCAGGTCAGCCTCACATGCTGGCCAACATTAATCCACTAGAGAAGAGGCTAGAGTGACCACAAAAGCAGGGTGAGCATCCCTAAATTGAAAATCCAGAATTCTGAATGTCCCAAAATCTAGAACTCTTGGTTGTCAAACTGATAACACAAGTAGAAAATTCCTGCCATGAACAGGAAATATTATTTAAAATATTGTACAATATTATTTAAAATATTGCACAAAATTACCTTCAAGTAACGTGTAAATGAATATCACATTTAGTCTGATAATGCATATGCAAATATTCTAAAATTTCAAAAAAAATATCCAAAATCCAAGATAAGTCTGGTCCTAAGCATTTTCAGGTAAGGGATATTCAGATCTACCTAAGGAAAACTTACCTGTCTGTAGTTAGTCATTTTTTATTTATCCAAAACATCTTAATAAGATAGCTTTCCTAAATGAGGAAGTCCATACATTACAGATATTCTACCAAATACACCTACATTACCGTGGTCTCTAAAAATTAAAAACAAACTTCAACTGATTAACCAAGCTGACAGCTCTTCCCAGAAGTCCCTGAGATTGTCTCTCACCCTTCAAGTGTTTATAAGCAAAAAGACAATGGCTGAGATTTTCCAACTTCAAGTTCACCTTGATGTTTCAACAACCAGTGAAAACTGTCTCAAAGACTAATCTTGTCTTACCTTGCACATGTAGCCTTGGATAATATCCTGAATGCCACAGCATTAAAAATGTTTAATTTATTCAGAACTGCTTCATAAGATAGTATTTGTACCATACCTGAACCCCTTTATTTGTGGAAATATAGCCCAGATGCTTATGAAAATGTGCAGTTTCAATTACTAGTGGCTGGTACCAGAATATGATCTTCTCAATGTGAATAACTCTAAGGGATGTTTACCAGTGTCATTATCTCATCAATAACCTTTGCAAACCCCAGAACACTTTGTACACTATAAAATCTGCACAGAGGTATGCACTGAAGGAGCAATTTTGAATTGTTATTTTACAACCACAACTAGATTCAAGATTATAGAAGAGAATATTATTATCATATCTGCATCTCTGTGGCCCAAAGGTTAGATGGTGGTTTTGCACATTCACTGAAAGGAATTCAATAGTCACGGTGACTGGAAATCTCACATGCTTGATGCATTTTACTGAAGAATGCTCACTTTAAATTTGAAGGGCACAGATGCATTTGCAAAGTGATGCCCCACAGATGCATGACATGGATCTTATAATGGCCCAAACTCTTCACAGCAGCTCAGATGAAAGCAGACAGATGCTTCTTTCATCTTGCCAGCTTGCTATCCTTGATCAAAAATTCCCTTCCCTGCCCATCATGTTGGTGGTGGTTAAAACTTACCATTTCAATTGTAAGCTGCAAAATCTAAGCAGAACTGCATGTGTGATCTTTGTCACCTCATTTTCATGAATGGAAAAGAATATTCTGACACAAAAATTACATACTTAATTCTAGCTCACCCTCTCTGCTGACCTCCATCCCACACTGCCTTGGGTTTATTTCCTCATCCATCAGTGGGTCAAAGTAATTTCTGCCGTATTCATTTCCTGTGGAAAGTACACGAGGTAAGGGTCAGTGATTATTAGAAGCACATGAACCAAAATGTTAATTTTGAAATCGACACCAGCACAGAAGGACCATTTTAGCTACTTTATAAGCTTACATTTTTACAAGTTTTCCAGGCCTCCCGTTTTTGTAATTATCAACTTGCAAAAGGTCAGACAAGGTAATTCAAGAAACAAGTTCACACTATCTTTCTGTTGCTAAAAAAATTAATGAGAAAATTACCAAATGCAGACTTTAAAATAATAATAAATATTTAAGTCAAACTATTTTAGGATATACTCAAGAAATGGACATTGTTGGTTCATGATGATGCGTAGCATTCACTAACAATTCTATTTACTGACTTTGTATTTCATTAATCTTACCATGTGGCTGTCTGAAGAATTCTACAGTAGTCACTTCAGTATGAGACCCTATAATGAAATTATCATATTGATAATAGAGTGAAAAGAGAGAGGAAGAAAAATAGAAGGAAAGAAAGTAAGGAGAAAAGCAGGGAAAGAGAAAAGAGAGAGGGCTGCTTGTAACTCTTTTTTAATGCCAATCTAAGTAACATTTAGAGGAGATAAAAATGACATAGTCAGAAATTTTACACAATACACATCAATAAACGAAACACCCCATTCCCAAATTTCTCACTTCACATTGCCCACTTATTCTATTCTTATCTCTATATCCAAACTGAAGCATGAGGTTTGACTTTGTAGTAGAGAAAAAGGTCTGCTCTCAATTTTCTAAATCTAGTTCCATTCTTCCTGCAGACTGAAATGTATATGTCTGTTGCTAGTAATTTGCATTCAGCAAAATGTAACCTACTCTTACAATAATTCAAGTTGTCTCAAACACAGCAAAAGAAATAAAGCATTCTAGAATGAAAACAGCGACTTCAAGGGTATGGCTCACAATGAACGGCGAATACACATTAGGATAGCCTTAGTTATTTTTCTCATTGCTGAGACAAAATAGTCAACACCCAAGGTTAAGGGAGGAAAGGTTTATTGGACTCAGTTTGCAGAGGTTGCAGTCCACAGTCAGCTGACTCCAAGGCAGGGTGGTACAGCAGGCAAACATCAAAGAGGAGAAACAGTTTATGACGGGCAAAAGGTAGTAAAGTGAGCAAGGGACAAGACAAGTCTCTTTCTGTCCCCTGTATTGTTTCCAGGATCCCAGGATCAGGGCAGCGCCAAACCAATCAGTGGACTGATTTAGCAATCACCCATCCTTTATCCTAACATTGTACCATGAATCAAACACACACTCTAGATTCAGCCACCTCTGAAAATGCCCCACCTATGACAGCATGAGGCTTTGGGAGAACATCCAGACACAAGCCCTAACAGGTATACTGTGATACTCCACAGTGTGTTTATTTTAGGATCAAGAGTAATCCAAACAGCAGCTCCTTTTTTCAAGGGTAAAGGACACTTGATATAAACCCAGATTTAATTTCTATTTCTGAACTGGCACATTTTTGCTATAAGTGTCTGTTTTATCAATGTAGAAAGTACCTGCTTTGCCTTGAGTCCTCAATAAAGAAGAAATGATTGAAATTCACTCTTGTTATTTTACCTGTTAACAACTACTAAGCTGATATGAATCTTGGGGTATGTGATCAAAGTCTTATGTACTATGATAACATAGTCATGCTATCACATTCATTTTCATCATATCTGTTTTTTCTCTACCACAAAGCACATGCTTCCCTGTGCTAGCAAAATATTCATCCATCCAAAAACAAAGATGGCAGCCTATTTGTGATTCTACTGCTTTCTAGCACTATCCTGGACACATATCCTGGACGCAATATAAAATCATCTGCCTCCCAGAACAACAAATTAGTAAATAATTCCAAGATAATCAAGACTTTGGAAAACAAAACAGTGCTAAATTACTTTTAACTGGAAGTCTAGGAAAGTGCGTAGTCAGCCATCTTCATCGTTGGATTCCACACTTGTGGATTCAATCAACCATGGATCAAAAAAATCCAGGAAAAAAAAACTGCATCTATACTGAACATGTACAGACTTTTGTGTTGTTATTCCTTAAATAATATACTATAGTAACTGGTTACATAGTGTTTCCATCATAGTAAGTATTATACAACATTTAGGGAAGATCTGAAGTACATGGAAGGGTGTGTGCAGTTTCTACACAAACACTACAACATCTTGTATACAAGACTTGAGCATCTATAGATTTTGGTATGGGGTGCAAGATTCTGGAACCAATCTACCCTCAGATGCTGAAGGGATGACTGTATTTAGCTTTTGGGTTCTCAAGTCATCCTCATCTCAAGGTTGGGCTCTTGCCCGCCTGTACACTGGGAAAGTCCAAACTTCTAGGGGTCCCTTTAGAGGTTCACACTTAAACACACAACAGGGTGAGGAGCCCCTTATGGTCTACACAAACAGCTCCTCTGCATATCCTGAGGGCTGATATGCTCGGGTCAGTTGTAGACGCCCCTCTGGAGTGCCTCATTTTGCATTTTCCATCCCGGGATATAAGACATAGCATCTAATAAGGAAAGAATTGTGAGTTTTCTTCCATGCACCATGAGGTGCTGCTTGACACTCTTGGTACTAGATACTCTTAGTCCCTTTACACAGCTCCACGTTCCATGTTATAGTACGTATCTATTAAATGCATATATTTATATTTTGTATGTATTTCCTGTCGTATTTTATATTATGATGTATATTCCTTTGCTACACACAGCATACAACGCTTGCCTTTTTCTCTCTCATTCCCTGAAGCACAAGCTCAGTGAGAGCAAAGCCACCCTCCCTTTGCTCACCGTGTCGCCCTTGCGCCAAGCACACAGTCTGACACACAGGGTGCTCACGGCAGGACAGGAATTCACTAGTAAAATAAAACTCCTTTGGAAATCCATTGTAGCAGATCCTTTCATTGGCTACATGCTCTTTCTTGATTAAAATGAGCACCTTTTAATCACCTTTTATTTCGCTCTTCCTTTCCATTCTCCCTCCCTTCTCTCCTCTCCTTCGTGGTGCTTCTCTGCCACTTCTCTTGTAATTCAATGCCATCTTGGAGACAAACATTATGTCTTGATTAAAAAGAGACAGAAACGCTATGATTCTGTGTCTGGAACGTAGTCTGTCATGATAACAGGGACGTTAAATACACACAGCTAGCTGGGGTTCCATACTGGTATGAAGCACAGAACTCTGTGGGTGCGGGTAGGGGGGGCATCTATCCTCTGCTTGAAAACATTCAGAACAAAACACTGCACCTGTGCAGAGCACGTGCAGACTTCTTTCCTATGTTTCCTTTCATTAATCTGTTAAAAAAAAAAAAACCAACAAACATATGTTAACAACTGTAAACATGCAGGGGTTACAAATACTTCCTGGAGAAATTGTTGCCAATAGCAATTTTGTGATCAGGATTATCTGGGTCAAAAAATGAACCAAGGTAAAGAAACTCTGGACAGAAAGGAAGACTTGGCCAAGGACAAACAGCACAGAGACATGCAAGCAAGGGAGGCACATTTTGTTAGTTGATATCTGTCCATTTTTCTCAGCCTCTTAAATTTAACGAAGAAAGTAATGGAATCTAAACTTCTTCACTAGCCCCAGAATTGAGTTTAACTAATTTTTTTGTTTGCTCAAATTTTTCCTACAATGTTGGATAGTGTCACCTTAGACCACTATGCTACATCCTATCCATTCACTCATTCAACCAATATTTTTCAGTGCTTATCACGACTAAATCAGTTAAAAATTCAACAATCCCTCCCCTCCCACAGTTTATAAATTTGTAAGAGTTAGAATAAACACAATAAATGTATATATATTCATGGTGAGTCATGTGATGAAAAGCGATGAGGAGAAAAACTACAGCTACAGACCAGGCGGCACCCAAGAAAGAGAAGGTTCTGTAAACATAAGATGCCACTCATGATTAAGCCACTAATGCTTTCAAGTCAATTAAAATAGTAAAGCTATCATGTAAATGTTTTACTATTTATTGTTTGTAATTTATTATTTTGCCAGTTGCTTGCCACAACATCCGTCAGTCTACAGATCAAACGAGAATTCACATAAAATACTAAAATATGTATGTACCCATTTCCTTTGCATTGATGTAACTTGTCCTGAGAAGCCAATAATTTAGACAAAATGGGCAAAACTGAGGATGGTAAATCTTATGGACTCTGTTACAAAATTTGGAAACAATGAACTCAGTCTATCTTAAAACCAGCTTCCTTCACTCAGATTTCATTGAGTAATGTCAGTTTAATAAAAATGGATGGTTTTAGCATAGGGGATATATTACCAGAAGCTAGACTGCTAATAGGATAAATTCTTAAAAGTATCCTAATCATTCAAAGTATGCTTTTGGATATATCTGAAATCATCTCACAGGAAAATTAACAGACCCACTGAGAAATTCAAAGTAGGGCATGTAGCAATACAAATACAATAGGTTTAAATCTGGCTGATTTTAACTCCTTGTGATATTCAAAAGAATGACATGACAATCACGTATATATTGATGCATGTATGCAAATTGACTGATTAATAGATAGATGATACATAGATCGGCGGACAGATAGTATGACTCTACACAGAACAATCAGAAGTGATACATAAACTAATAAGTCAGTTCATTGTTCCTGTCAATTCTCTTCATTCTAATGCTCTTCACTCTAATTTGCTTTCAACTTCCTACCATTAGCAGTGCAGTGTTTAGAACCAGCATTGGTTAATACATTTCTCATGCTATTTTTTTCTGAACTGGGAGACAAAAACACACTCACTTGCTTCCTGCCCTTCCACATATATCAGGTTTTCCTATCATTTAACTCAGAGCAGCACAGAATATAATCAGGGCTTTTACTTAAATTACACCGCACATGAACTTTGGTCAGGAAACCCTCCAGTGTGCACCCATGCAGTTCCTCGGGGACTATAAGAGTGAGAAAGAAATTGCCCACCAGAGGAAGGTTAGTACAAATCATTGAAGTGTCTTGACTCAACGAGGCAATCACTTCCTTTTCAAATCAGCTATATTAGCTGAAGGGGTAGAAAAGCTAAACACATCCATTGCTCTCGCGCTTATCCTTTTCCTGTAAACCCACCTGCTTCAACTCAACATTTTATCAGCAAGCATCGTATTTTCCAAAATATACTATAAATTAAGTAAACACATGGCTCTGTGGGTGAACTAAATAATTAGCTCAATAATTTATAGTCTATGACTACAGCTGTACACTAACATTTTACAAAATAAAACATCCTGCTGAACTCTTTTTAAGGAATCAAGTCTAGAAAACTAAAATTGAACTTGATCCCTCCAAATTTTAAAATTTTAGGGGCCAAAGATGTAGCTCAATGGCACAGTGCCTGCCTGGCAAGTGTGAGGCTGTGAGTTTGATTCCTGGTACAAAAAAAAAAGAAAAAAAGAAAAAAACAACTTGAGAAAGCACAAGATTTTTCCCTCTTTGAAACAGCTACTACAAAATTTACATATGATGATGGAGCTAAATATGTTATACAAATACATAAAGTATAAATGTGGAAACCAGACAACTGTACTATGACAAAAAGAGAGGAAACTTACTGAAAGAGCTATGTAGTCATTATTTGAGGACAACATGATTCCATGTCATGGAACATTAAACTGACTAAAAAATTTTTAACAGAAAAAGTATTATTTGTGTAATATCTTGATAAACCACTAGATAATTATGAAGAATCATTAACTTTTCTACATACCAATAACAGCTACTTTGAACACATGATGGACAAATAGAAATCCAAAATCCGTAACTCCAGATAAACTTTAATGATTCATTAATATGAAACTTTCATACAAATCTACAGGTGATCACCAAGATTATTAATCTTACCCAGAAACAAATGAAAGACAACTGACTCAAAAGAGTCAAAAACAGCAAGTCAGAAATAGAGAAATTCCATTCCATTTCCCATTTCTTCACTTTAGGAGGGCCAATCTATGAAAGTCGGTCTGCAGCAGAACTAGGGCCATGTTGGATAAATTAGCTTTCTCAACTCCCTATTCTTACTTCTTTTCCAAATCTTGTGGGTATCTGATATATCAGTGGTTTGAAAACATAAATACGGTAATAGTTGGAGTTTGCTAACAAGTCCTAATTGATTGAACCATATTCTTCCTTCCCCTAAGGCCCTCCCTCGTGGTAAATTGCGAAGCACTCTAACTTGCAAACCACGGGAGTGCTGTTGAGTGCGTAATTGCCATGGGGTTTTATTGTGCAGTCCCCCAAGGCATAAATGCAGGTTGTGCTCTGCTGGACCTAGAATCCTCCAAGAATGGAAGCAAGCATGTTCCTAAATTCCCAGTTTGTAAACAGGAACATACTTCTAGTCCGTAAGTAACTGTGGTAATTCAGAGCATCAGTATAAATATACTGGTCTGTTCCCTCCTATTTAGAAGACCTCCGAAGGTCGTATCAAAATAGGTTTCTTTCTCACTTGAAGCCTGGCAATACTATCCTTCACGTAAATTTATATTCACAGTTTTGGACGTTGCCTTTCAAATTATGAAAGACCTGACATTAGATGTCAACCCCAACCCTGATGCTTCAGATTACACCTTCATTCACCTAACAACTACGTACTCTTCATGGATCTAGTCTTGCTCACATTCATGTACCACACTTATAGGTGCATAAACATCTTTCTTTTATTTTATAAAAAAAATTTTTCATAACTGAACAATAGTAATAATTATTACACTGTGAATCATTATCTTCAAAGTAGTTACTCAGCAGGAGACATAAACTAAAAAGATCGTTATGACAAAGAAACAAACAGGCAACAAAGCAAACTTTCTTTTCAACTAAGATAAACTTTTTGTATAAATGAAATATATTAGCAGATATATTGCAATAATTTAAAACAAAGGGATATGTAATTTGGGTATCTGAACTTCTCTGTACTTCCTATTTATCAATCTTCTATTTTGCTCTTCCTTTGTGCATACATATTATTTGTATACACGTACATATATTTTTTCATATAAAAGAAAGTAATACTTGAGCTTGTGTCTGACTCATTTCACTTAATATTATATTCTCAAGTTGCATCCATTTACCCAGAAATGCAAGTTTATCTTTATGGCAGTGTAGTACTCCACTGTGTATAAATACTACATTTTCCTTACCCACTCATCTGTTGATGGACATATATGCTGTTTCCAAGATCTAGCTATTGTAAATTGTGCTACAATAAACATGAGTATGAAGATACCCCTGTACTATGATGATTTTAACTCTTTTGGGAAGATACCTAGGAAGGAGGATCGCTGGGTCAAATGTACCTACTTTCAGTTTTTTGGGGAATTTCCACACGGATTTCCACAGAGCTTGTGCTAGTTTACATTCCCACTAAAAATGTAGTGAA
The DNA here is from genome assembly GCA_004363535.1 of Dasyprocta punctata. Lineage (NCBI taxonomy): Eukaryota > Metazoa > Chordata > Mammalia > Rodentia > Dasyproctidae > Dasyprocta > Dasyprocta punctata. Next base: position 40,834 of record RJWM01009551.1, read on the forward strand.
TTCCTTTTCCTCCACATCCTTACCAGCAGTTATTAGATTTTGTGAAAGCAGCCATTCTTGCTGGGGATTTAGCTTAGCAGCACAAGCGCCTACCTGGCAAATGTGAGGTCATGAGTTTGATCCCCAGTACAAAAAAAAAAAAAAAAAAACAGCCATTCTTACTGGGTTAAGATGGTATCTCACTGTACTTTAAATTTCTATGGACAAACTTTTCTCAAGAAGCAAATGATTCTAGACTCTATTTTTTATATGGCTTTTGGTCAGTTAATATGATGAATGTTAAACAAAATTTTATTTTCTGTTAAATTGTTTTTAACAAAAACAAAAAAATCCAAAAGAAACTCTAAATGGAATCATTTAGAGATTGAAGACTAATTTGTACTAAGAGCATAAAATACCAAAGTCATGAAAATTTTTTCTTAAACTGAAAAATGCATCAAACTTCAATTAAAATTGTGGCCTAATGAGACTGAAATTAATATAGAACTTCATTGACATAGTGAAACCAATTCTTATAGCAAAAGCATTTTTTAAAAGTTCACCAAATATTTAAGGGGATGTAAGTAAACAGCTCAGTATCTTGTCCAGCTGCTAAGACATTCACCACTACATCAGTCATGTTTCAGAAAGCAAAGTCTTCCTCTCAGCTCCTTCATGGCATAGCTGAGTTTGCATTAGGAAAGTCACTGGATTCTATCTCTCTAGCATCTCTCCACCTCTCTCTAAACTCTGTAGCTCTAGCATTTCTATGACTCTGAAATTCTTAAGCATCCTTCTTACTTACCATCGTATAGATTCTTGCATTCACAGTTCTATTCTAAACATAGACAAGTTTATTGGCACATAAGCCCAGTCTTTAAAATGCACAAATCATGTAATATCCTCAAATATTACACTGACTCTCATACATTCTTTGTTTGAACAATTGCATACAATGGATTATATAAAACATAATTTTACAAAATCATATGTTTGAAGTGTTACTAACATGAATTCAAAAAAACATAAAAATAATGCTTAAAAGTTGGTCAAGTGTTACCAATGGCTTCAGTTTTAATACTAATGGAAACAGAAAAAGATATGACTGTTGATTTCCTGGCCAAATATGTCTGATTATCTGAGGATAGGTAGTTTCTCCTGAGAAGAAAATGAATTAGGGTTTTGTCCTTCTGTGGACATTCCCCTAACTCAAGAATTTAATTAAAATATTCCTTTCTCCAACTGGACATTGTTCTAAAACTCTGTTGTTTCTTTAAAAAAAATTAAAAAGAAAGCAAATTATTTGTATAAAATGGCCAAATATTTTACACATTAATATCTGAAAGTTATCTACACATAATGTGATCTATATCTTAATATCAATTTCTATCTTTCAGTAGTAAGAACGCTTTCCCAAGCATTTATTTTTAGCCTTCCAAATCAATGAAAGAGATTAAAATCACTTAGGAGCCAAGTGGTATCTAAAGACAGAAACCCAGGTCAGTTCAATGAGCCCAAAACAAATTATTTTCTTATATATTTTCTTTTTCTTAATGATTGTTGAAATGTCCTGAAGCAAAAAATATTTTTAAATGTTCTATAAATTGTATATGACACCTGTTTTCCATCTTAAGGGAAAAACAATTATAAACGGGAATGATGTAAACAGTTTTATACAATATTGCTTTAAAAATAATCCAAGCTATGTGCACAAAGGGAAAAACCGGTTCTTTTCAAATATTTTCTCAGACAGTTTGAAGTATTCACTTAACACAAGCGCTCATATGCTATTTTCATCACAAATATTTGTACATATGTGTGTCTAATGGCTACAGCAATATGAAGATAAATTTTGGGTCACAATTCCGAAACTAAGCCAGGACACTCTAACTCACATGCCACCATTACGGATCTCCTACTATTAGCTCACACCACCCCTCATTTCTTCTGGAAAGATCTTAGTCACATATGCTAAGTGTCCACTCCTCTCAGCTTCCTTGGAACTTCTGCCTTTGTCCTTCTCTCCTGGGCAGCCTTCTGTTTTGCTGCTGTTGGCAAGGATTCTATGTTCACCATGATGCTCTTCAAACCATTGTGAAACCAGTAGTGGCAACTCTTTTCCACAAAGCCACACAGAAACTATTTACTGTCAATTCCAGGGGTGCTGCTTGGGCTATTCAAGGGATTGTTGTGGCCTCCAACACTGATTCTACAGGGTTCTTCCTAGGGTAGGCCTTGCCGTGCTCTCATCTAGTTTCTTCTCTGATCTGATCAAGTCTGGAACTCAGCCTCTGTCTCTCCATAGTCCATCAGCAATGCCCAGTAAGGGGTACTCTCACGTGCTCCCACCCCAACACGTACTTTCCTCCGTGTGACTCAGATTGGCAGAGAGGACGCTGAGGTCCCAATTCCTGAAAGAGACCTCAGTCTTTACTGTGAGGCCCTCTTTCTAAATGCCAGGAATAAATGACCAAGGATTAGCTCAAAGGGCAATACAATCGGGAAACACTGAACAGTAATCGGTAAGCCTTTCTGCTCTGGCACTGAGACACTGATGTGCCAGCAAGCTTCTGCCCCTGTCTCTTTCCTTAGTAGTCCTCTCCCAGCAGGCCTCATAGTCCTCCTCAAAAGGGAACTGCAACAGAAGAAGGAGTTAAATGGTGACAAGAGAGAGCTGAGTGGAGTTTAACTTTAATATCAATTTTCTCCAAGATCAGGCAACTTCTTATTCTTACAGCCAAAAGCATTTTTGACAATTTCATTCAATATTTAAAAGGAATGGAGTTACTTTAAAAAAAAAAGTTATTTTCTGTTCAACTACTAAGATGCTGACCACATCACTGATGCATCAGAAGATCCACATTTCTTTCCAAGTTTTTCATTGAAAACCTATGTTCACATTTGGCCACAAATCCTCACACATGTTCAGTCCTAAGTTGTACCTAGCTTCATGAATGAAACTGGAATTCCAGTTATACTAGATGAGTATCCCTTATCCAAAATACATGGTACCAAAAGCATTTCAGAGTTTGAATGTTTTCAGATTTTGGACTACTTGCATATACTTAATGAGATATCTTGGGGATGGAGCCCAAGTCTAAACACGCTATTCATTTATGTTTCATATACACCTTACACACACAGCCTGACAGTCATTGCATGCACTTTTTTTAGTAGGCCTGTGCTTCACTACAACCTGTCACAGAAAGTTATACATGGAATTTCCCAGTTGTGGCATCGTATCAGTGGGTAAACAGCTTCAGATATTGGAGCACTTCACAATTCTTAGTTTCAGGTTATGGAAACTAAACCTGTATTATGTTACAAGCACACCCATACGTACACTTTCTTCTTACTTTTCCAATAATTCCACAAGGATTCATTCAGTCCAAGAAATATTATTTGTAAAATAGTTGTAAACATTTCGTGTAAGAAAATACTGGATTTTTTAAGAGTATCAGATCAATCTGAAATAAGCAATCTAATTTTACATCTGCCCTCAGTGTGACCACGTTGAAATACGTTTCATGAAGATACAACTTTCTGTGTCTGTTTTGTTTGTATCTATACTTCTTGTACCTAGTTTAATGCCTACAAAGCATAAAATGTTCAATAAGTATTCTCCTCAGTGAATGAGGATACAGAAACAGATACATAAAGAAACTATAGTTATACATAATTCTAAGTAAAAAATACCACTTTATTTATTTATTTGTACCAGGAATTGAACTCAGGACCTTGTGCTTGCCCTGCAGGTGCTGTGCCACTGAGCTACATCCTCGGCCTGTCACATAATTTATTTTATAGTCCAGTAATCATGTGCATACTACTCCCACTTTCATTTAAATTGCATTTACGCTCAGAATGGATATGCTCTGTAAGCAACCCAAGACATATGAACCAGCAGGCACATCAACCAGAATTTTATTTAGTTTATTTGTCTCTGTTTTCTTGAATCCATTTCCCCTCACTAATAGCATCACAATTTCCTAATCCTATTGTACATAGTCTGGATAGACCAGTAACTCTAGATTTCAGACTTCAATCTATTTCTCCTACCCTATGATAAAGCCAAGATGCAGGCAAGCTGCCTAAGCATGGACAGTCAAACGCTCTTCCTTAGGACTTTGAGTGAACAACTGAGACAAGGATAGAAGGAACCTGGAAATCAGTCATCATGGTAGCAACAGCAGTGCTGGAATCAAACCGGCCCTACTGTGAGACAGCTACTGCATTTCCAGCTTCCCACACAGCAGGCACCATGGTTTCTGCCCATTATAATGATCAATTCTCTGAGTTCACAAAATCTTTGTTTAACTTAAAATCATTCCTATTGTTTACCACTAAAAAATTCTCAATGACCCATGGCCACACAGGAATCCTAACCACCAATCTGCATCCCTGGGAGACGCTACCATGTGATAACCACCAAGAGAAACAACTGTCATCCTCAAATCGCAGGATCAAATAGGGAAGGGAGAGTGAGAGTCCTTAAAATCATCAAATCTGCTTTTATTAATAACTACAGCTTTGCTCATTTAAATAATAAGGCATAAAATCAATTATGTTCATTTCTATCTTCTAGCATTCTTAACCTCAGTGAAAGTTAAAATTTGAAAGGAAAAATCCAACTGTCATATTCACTTCTAGAATTATTTCTACTACTTTTTATTTAGTTTCTTTTCATGGTCCCTTCTCACATCCACCCCAGATTTCCTTTTATTGCCACTTAGAAGTCATGCATTAACTGCCTTTTAAGTGCTACCATGTTAAATATTCATAATATTACAGGTGCCCTTTGTACCTACCCAGCCCTAAGACCTATTAGGTTAGGAACCTAAGCCAATTTCACTCTCTCTCTTTAAAACTCTAAGCAGCTGCAGTTTTTCTAACCCTATCCCTTTCCATTTGCTGTGATTCTGAGCTTCCCTTTCTCAGAAAGCTAACCTCCATCAGGCCAAAGCATCACTAGCAATGAGATACCACAAAAATGTGCACCCAAACTGCATATATTTTTATTCCTCTGGGGATTCACTACGGTAGACAGTTTGATGTTTTTGCTAACAGCCCACAATAGGGCTGGAAAAAAGAGCCTGCCAGACTTTCCTCAGAGGTAAGGAATGCAAAAGCAGAGAAACTGCAGGAAGAAGGACGGAGAGTTCTGTTTTCTCTTGTTCTGTGTTGCTTTCTATTCACATCATGGAAAAGTGAGTGATACCAACTTACAGCGTCAGCTCCGCCACATACTGTCACTTTCTCTGAGGATGTCTAAATGAATAAGCTTTCAAGGAAGCCCTCACTAAGCACAGGTGAACTGAGAGTGCATGAGGCCTTCCAAGCAGTGCTAAGTCATAAACTCTATTCTGCAGCTGCCTACTCTGCCTATTTCTAAAGGTTGGCATGAACTTAACTTACTTTTCTACTCTGCGAAGGAACTCGGGTCATCATAAATTTGAAATCTTTTTATCTAAAAGTTACTTTTAGAAAACTCCTCTCCTAGATATTTTTTCTTCAAAAATTAAATTGCTACTTATCTAATAATTTTGTATGCCCTTGAGATAATTTGGAAAAGCAGTACTGGAACTTTTCCATTACATCCAATGTTTTCCTTTAAAAAGCATCTTAATGAGGGAAATATATGGCATCTATTTATAAAAACAAGATTTGTATTAACCCGAGAAGTACCATAGAGAAAATATGTAACTGTTCTAATCTGTCTAGGTAAGCATATTACCTATACATCATTTTAAGTTACATTAATGAGAAACATTGTGTGCCATTACATGTAGCATTTTCTAAACTCACATGTTTAAAAGATTCTTGTTCACAGAACATAAAATTGCACATCTCATTTGTAATTGAATGCTTTGAGGCTCTCCATGGGGGTAGGAGAGGGGCTAAAGATCAATCAAATAAATGTTTCTCACAATTAGCTCTGTGCTACAATGGAGGTGATATAACCTTTTCTTGTGCTCATGTCTGGCTGGGTTTGTAGGGATGATAACTATTCCCTTTATTTTTTCATCTAAAACTCTTTCTCTTTGGTTTTTTCCACTATGCTATACTTTGGGGTTACACCTTTTCTGTCTATATTCCAGAATAAGATCAACTATTCCTCATGAAAATTATTACCTTATAAGTCTGAGTTACCTCTCAGACACAGGGACTAAACCCACAGAGAATGCCCACAGAGCTTGAAAGGTAGTTACCTTGCACTGAGGTTTACAGTGATATATACAATGGATTTCACACACTGTACAAAAGAATCATTAAATCTCTCTAAATGTTTACATTTATTATAAGCTGAAATGACAACATTCTATAGATACTGGCATACATAATATACATTATTAGAAGTAATTTGTTTCTTTTTAATTTTGTTAAGGTGGCTGCTAGAAAATTTAAAATTACTTACATGGCTCAGATTATATTTCTATTAGATAGTACTTAGTATCTATTAGAGAGATACCAGTAATAGGTACTTCTACCCTAAGAGATCCCCCAACACCTAAAGTACCATCAGTGTCATTATTCTCCATACCTCATTTCACTGAGCTTAACACAGCTAAGCCATCAAGTGATGCCCTAGCTTTGAACATCTGTTTTTAAATTTACAGCTTTAAGGTTTTCACAAGGTTTCTGAGCCTCTTTTGCCTCCAGATAGTGAGAATATGAGTCAAAGAACCCTGATCACCTCTGTAGAACATAAACTTGTGAAGAAAGTCTGCTCCATCCTTTACTGGGCCAGAGGACATGTCACTCTTCTTGGAGTCTCACTGCAAAATACTGTACCTTAACAGGAAGCACAATTTCCTTTCAAGGAACTGCTGTACCTTGGGCTGGAAGTGACCCAGGTAAGGACTTTGTCAGCAGCCTATAACACTATTGGGTTATGACGAAACCTTCAGAAAGCAGAGCCTAGTGGGAAGAAGTTAGGTTATTGGGAGTCTGCGCTTACAGAGGGTGCTAGGACCATGGCCCTTTCCTATTGCTTTTGTTTCCCAGCTGCCATGCACTAAACAGATCTCTTTCCCCAGGCACTCCCACCATGACATCCTCTGCTGCCACACATCCAGAGCAACACAGCCAAGGGACTATGAACTGAAACCGTGAGTCAAAAAAATCCCCTTCTTCCTCTCAAGTTGCTTGTCTCAGGAATGTGTCACAGTAACTGGAAGCTGATTAATACAGGAACTAAAAATCTAAACACTGCTTTTGAGCTGATGACACCAGAAATTTGCCCTCAAAGTTGATCTGGCTGAGAAGTCGGCTGATTGCCAAGGGATTGTAACTCTCGCCGCCTGTTCCTGAACACTCACCCTACCTTCAGCACTCTTTGCACCAATCCACAGGTTTGCTGACACTGGATGTCTGACTTGGCACTGGAGTTTAACTCTGGACATGTCAGACAACCACAATGGATGTTATGCTGATTCTCCTTTCCAATGTCCTGTCCTTTTAGCTACTAAAACCTTCCACAAAGCCATATAGCAGAAAATATAGACACAAAAATATAAGTCATAGAGTCAAACAAGTTTTGGATTAACTCTCTCATACTAGTTTTTATTGTTTCCCTTACCTGAGTCAAGCTACAAGTTTGATTCCCTCGTCAATAAAATGTAGATAATAACCAATGTACCAGAGGCACTGTCTACTAGTTGAGCCCAATATACATCCTCTTTTTCTTTAATAACAAAAGCCCTCCATTTTCTGCTTGAAATTTGGCTGCCAAGTAAAGACAATAGATCTCATCTTATCTTATAGCTAGCTGCCTGTGACTAGTTTCTACTCAAGGTGAAATGAATAAAAATGGCATATCGAGATACCTACATATGGCCTTCTTCTTTGCTCCCAGGGCTTAGAACATGTAAGTAATATCAAGTCACCATAAACCGTGCAGATGAGAACAATGGCTTAGGGATCATGAGGCAGCAACAAAATAGAAAAGCATGAGGGTGGACCTAAGCACTGTCAACATGGCCTTTATTACATTAGCTGAATTTGCAGCCCAATATATCACACCAAAGAAGCATGGAGTTAAGGGAGAAACTATACATATATTGCTTATTATTTGATTAATATATAATAAGCACTCAGGAATGGGATGCTGATATTACTATTGATACCAGGCCACAGACTTAAAGAAAACTCACATGAGCAAAGGTAGGAAAGGAAAAGTACAAGACATAATTCTATTGATGAGAGCAAGCATGATACAGTGTGGAATGTAGAAATTTACAGGCTGGCACAATTTTCCCCTGAGCCTTAGAAATTAAAAATTACAAACTAAATGCTTTGCATACCATGATAACCTACTGGGATCTGAACTGCCTGTTCTGTACAGGTGGAAATCACGATGCAGCTGCTAAGTGGGACCAGTTCAGAACACATCTGCGCCAGCTCATGCTTCATTACTTCAGACAGTTCCATCTCAAACAGCTACCTCGTCATTAAATTTGGATGTCTTTCATCTTATTCAATGATGAAGATAAGAGCAAGAGCAGCAAGTTTTAATGACTCATTTTTCTACTGGTGTAGTCTCCTCTTAGTTTCTGGGTAGCAATGAAGTCAGCGCTTAGAAGAGCTGTGTCTCTCTAGAGGAGGATGCAGCATGCATTCCCTGCTTAGGGAGTATCCTTTGCATAGTTAACTATCGGAGACATCCCCAGGCCAAAGGAGGCAGGAAGCTATTTCTTCTAGGGAAATTTCTGCAGAGAAATTCTAAATACTAACATATGCTTTCTGCATTTATTCTTACACTCTTGCAAGTGTCTAAACCCATAGAGAAAACATGGCTTCTTCTGAAGGAGGAAAGCATTAGGGTCTGAAGCCCCAAAGAGAGCAGGTGTAATCTATGCATGCATCAGCTGAGCAACATCCTTTAAATGGCAGCATCAACCTTTAATCCCCTATCTGAACCTGAGTCCAGAGTGTTAACATCCCAACAGACCAAGCCCATCCCATGTCAGCCTCCCGAAGCAAGGATGGCTCACATACGAGGTTATGGCTTGCATACCAATGCTAAAGGAGATGCTTATGTGTTCCCCATTGAGTTCCATCCAAAGCCTCTCCAGGAAGCCCGTGCAGACACCTGGAATGGAATGCACAGTGCCTCTTCCAGGGTGCCCAGGTTCGCTCAGCAAGGCAGCAACTGTCACTGAGTATGAAGATAATCAAAACTGAAGTCA
>RJWM01009551.1:52500-67549 GCA_004363535.1 Dasyprocta punctata
ATTTTCACAAGTTCACATACTTTAAAGGAAAGCAAAGTCTGATTGCACACACCAGAGATGAGTCCTTTGAGAGGATTACCAAGTGACGGCTTGTATTCTCTGACCTCTTTACTGCTAACACATGTTCAAGAGGAAATTAGGAGTGATTTCTGACTTCTCTCCACCAATTTCCTCGCTCTTTTCTCTCTTTTACATATGGGCACCTTTAAGCAGTGTAAATTGGATTTTCTTCCACCCCCCTTCTCAATTTAGATTCTCTCTTTCCTGATGAGATTTTATCTCTATCTCACAGAACATAATCCTTCACTCGTATTTTATATCAATTCATTTATTACCTGCTATGTTAGTGCATTTATGTAAATGGTATCATTTCAATAAGTTTACATTAACTTATTAAATAATCTATATCATATTACAAAAATTAAATTAAGGAAACAAAATTTAGTCACTAGCATCTTCCTGCTTCTCACTGATATGTATTCAGTTTTGAAGATAAGCAAAATACCTAGAAATCTGAACTAAATCTACTATGGATATGCCCTGTGGCTTTTCTCCATCATGTTTCTATTTAGTTGATATAATAATGCAAAGTAACTCTAAATCAAATCAAGGTAAGCAGTTTCTCATATCATATTTTTAAGCTTTTTTATTGTTGTATGAACAGCTAACATAAGAAATACCTCTTAAATTTTTCAGTGGACGCACCATAGAGTAATTCCAAACACACTATCGTGCATTCTATCTCCAAAACTTACTCATCTTGTATAACTGAAAGACAATGCACTTCTTTTATATGTGTGTTTACGTTGTGATAAATCAGCTTTTTAACAACTTTTAAAAAGGTCTTCCTATCAAATCTACTACATAAGGCGGAAGAAAGCAAGACTTTGCAATTTAAGCAGAGGAAAAAAAGAACAAAAATTGAAATTTAAAAAACAACAGTGTTTCCAATGTTTTCCCTTCATTAAAAGCAATGAATATCCTCCGATACCGACGCTCCCAAGTTGAAAGAAAATCTGTGAGAGAGTAGCAAACACGAACGACAACAAACTCATTTATAACCAGTGACAACCCAAACCCATGAAGTTTTTAAAAGAATGTGATTGTTGTCAGAAGGCATCGGGTCCCACGGCGCTGCCGTTCAGCTCTGGTTGCACTCAAAGCCATGGCTGAGGGGCGAGGGGAAGCCTCTCCAAGGCTGGTGGGCACAGACCAGCACGAGAGTGAATTCTGCATACTGTACGGATCATCGCTCAGTTCAGGGCAGTCAGATTGCATCTGGGATCAACCAATTGTGCTTCATGAAACCGTCAGTCTTCATTTGTGTCTCGCTGTTTTCCTCTGTCCAGCTGTAAACAAGGCCGGCTCGAGTTGTCTCCCTCCTCTCATCTGCTCAGGCAGATCCCGTACTCAAACCTCACCAGGGGCCGCAGAGCTCCAGTTAAAGTTCTTGCTCACAGACAATAGTTCCAGTGCACGCTGGGAAGTCACAAAGAGGAGCAACCCTGGAATGACAGCATTAGACTCCCTGTTCCAAAAGGCAGACCTTAGATTCCTACACATACTGGCGTGGCATGTCTCTTCTGTGAAATGAAATTAGGTGTTCCTAATAGGAACGACTGTTTTTCTCGGCTGACTAGCTCAGCAGATTCATCTTGTTGGGAAGGTGGGGGTGGGGGTGATCACTTTGTTGTTTTACTGCTCTGGGGCTTTGCTTGGATCAGCCAAAAAAAAAAAAAAAAAGACATGGACAGAAATACTGTCAATCTGGTCCAACTCCAGGAAGCTAATCATGCCTGCATCGCTTGGAGGAGTGTAATGATGGCGAACAGGAACAGGTATGTTGGCTTCTGTTCTCATCTACCTTGGCCACACTGTCGCCGTTCCAATCCAGCAAAATAGGATTCTGAAGGCACATCACATCGGTAATAAAGGAGAGGGGGCGTAATGGAAGCCCCTTTCCTTGGCAAGTGGCACAGAGGTAGTATTTAGCATTCACTATGTTGAATTCTCCCAGCCAGCTGGTGTGTCCCTGTTTAGACTTTCATTTATGCAGCTTGAGCTGGAACTTTTTTTTGTTCCCCCAGCCTATTACTTCGTCGATTTAAGGGATAACAGCCAAAGTGAAACAGCTTGCAATTTGCACCTGTCTGCTCCAAGCATTCCATGTTAGATGACGTGGAGAGCGACTCCTCTACCGCTTAATGAAAACAAGACTGGGGAAGGCTGAGTGCAGTTTTGTTGGGTGACGAGGTCATGAAATATTTTTCATTTTTTTTTTATTCATTTCTCACTGACCTGAGAGAGACCTGCCTATTTTCATGTTTTGGAGTCCCTGCAGTAAAAAAGCATAATTCAAAAAACATAAAGTTTCGCACTCTTTAAATAAATGGTTAAATGTCATGTAACTAAGAACTGAATTAATATTCAGCCTGAGTTGCTTCAGATGAGAAAAAAATAATTTTAATTCTAAATTATATCCAAGTTGCCATAAGTGGAAAACATCTATGGAGACTTTTACTTGTAAAATGGGCAATGAAAGAAAGTGCATTAAACAATTTTAGGCATATTTCAAAAAAATGAGTAGTTTTGGAAATAATATCAAATGCCTGAACATAAATTCCTAGTTTTCTGCCTTTGTTGCCTTTAAAACACTAACTTATGGAGGTTAAAATGAAATACATGAACTTCAAATTTATACCTAGAAACACATAGATAGATGTATCACTGTGTGACATGTGGAATGAATTCTCTGCCCCTGTGAAAACGTGAGCGCCTGCGCCTCATCCTACCTTTCCAAAAGTTCTCCGTATCACCCTTTGCTCTGATTATGCCAAGAATTATGTCCATGGGTTACCATCTATTTTGAAAGAATTTAAATGAAACTCATTAAGATGAAAGAGTATTAATCATGGCTTATAATATTCCCCAAACTTTGTTTGTGCTCAAAAAATCACCGTAAAAGCATTTGAATAATTAAGCACAATAGTCCTGAAGATGATTCAAAATTTATTAAAGTAAAAGAAAAAAAAACTGTGTGTTTAGCAAAGATTCATTCTATATTTGGATTCTAAAAATCTCCCTCATTGCCCTGTCCCACTAAAATAATAACCGATCTGATGTGGGTTAAATGAAGTTGAGGTGCTCACAAATGCGTCTCACTAGCAATGAATACAATTGAATATCGTTGTTGCTCACATCTTGCCTGACAGATAACATTCCAGCTCGCTTGGCGATGACCCCTTCAGCACAGCTTCAGGAGCTTGGCCAGCACTGCCGAGCCTGGTTAGGTCAAGGGTTGAGCCATATGTAATTCAGAACAGAGGAGGTCCCACGTTCACGCCACAAAAACAATTACACTACTTATTTCGCTCTAGCCCTTGCCCAAAACTCACAAGCCTCATGGTTTCAGTGCAGTCAATCTAATTCTGCCCCTGGGCAATAAGCCACATGAAAATATGTGGTGCTGTGTTTATAAATCTAATCAAAAATAGAAACAGTGGACGGGCACAATGAGGTCCTACTATGGATCCTGGGAATCCTTGGAAATTCTGAAGGCACTTTTGTTTAACTTCTACAGACTCTCTTTAGCTCCTATATTATTTGTTACATTCATTAATCATCCTCTTTACCCGGGAGTGCTACAAAGGAGGCTAAATTTCTACTCACTTCTGTATTTTCTGTCCATGGATAATATTATGAAAAATAAAGCTTAAAAGGCTGCTTTTAAAAGAAAATATCAAAGAGGGGGTTACTGTTATATCAATCTTACCTCTCCATCCATGTTCCCAGCTCCTTGCCTTCGGCGATGCACAGATTTAAATCAAGTTCCACTAAAAAAGAAAAATAATACACTAGAATAAATTGGCCCAACCATAGATATATGAAGCTATTTTGGGTTGGAGAGCTATGATGCTACTTAATGGCCTTGAAAACTCTAAGTACAAAGTCAACAAGATTCAATTTGATGTCTTACTTCTATTGTTTTCGCCTTTGTTTAGCCAGACCCCTAAAGAACGGCGCCTATAAAAAATTCTCAAAATGTTCTACAAAAGCAATCTCAAAAAAGAAAAAAAAAAGGCAGTCTCTAGGAAAAATTCAGACTTGATTTAGATAACCAAACTTTCCTATTTTACTCAAAAGATGACTAATTCAGAGTACTTTGAAGTTATTATGACAACTTGCCGCTGTACAACTTAGGAAGACATACTCTGTTTATATTTTTAAATTATGAACCAGTTTTGCAACTGTCATAAACAGATAATATCTGATAAATTCAATGATAAATATGCATACTTAGGGACCAAGCAGATTAAACCCTGCAAACATTATCCAGCAAAGATATGGAATATAAAAATTTTAATGAAAAGAAATGGGTTTTTAACACCCTTAGAACTCCTTAGAGTCATGTGATAAATTATCACGTTCAATCTGCAAACTACTCTATCTGATACTATTTCAGCTGACAGAAATACTACATGAGAATACAGTAGGGCCCAGATGATTATACTAAATGGGAAATTTACAAAATAAACGATGGTCTCAGTATTTACTAAAGTATTATAAACATCAAAAAAGGAATCTTTTAAACTTGAAATTTGCCCTTTTGAAATGATTGTCAATATCTGACAGAAAAGCAAAGCAAATCTTTTATGAATGATATGTGGCATTTATTTTTATTCAGTGCAATCAATTATAGTTTTAAAGTGCCTTCACAAAGTGCTCATGAGCTCTCAAATAGCTATCAGTATTGAAAAATTAAAGACTTTAATTTTGATAGTGCCAATTTCAAAACTGACTTTTATGAGAGTAACATAAAAGATACAAAGATTATATTGAATGATTTATTTCCAAAAATATCAAAGATATGTGTAAAATAATTTGAAAGAAAAAAACAACAATGAAACGTGAACATGTTGGAGAAATTGAAGTTAATGGCACAGTGACTGGGAAGTAATTCAAAAGCACATATTTTTGAGAATGTGTGTGGGTGGAGTGAAAATTGGTTTTATTTCCTTGAATGTGGCTTGAATCTAACAATATTCATCTTTTGAAATTTTTCCAGTTTGTAAAGTCACTAATGTTACTGTCATCATGAATTTATTTTGGAGACATATAATCCAAAGATAGGATGCAAAAATCACACACAGGTTACCTCTATTAATGTCAGTAAGGTTCTCAAAAAACTTTCAAATAATGCAGATCACTTCTCTCCCTTCATAGAAAGCTGCATTTCAAACATCTTTTTGTATGAGTATTCAGAATGTAATGTTAGTACAGTAAGACTTAGTATAATTGTGACATAAGACCAAACCTCTCATTATCTCATAAGAAATACTAGGACATTGAATCAGGAAAGTGGCTTGATACAAATCAGCAGTGTTCCTTAAAAGCAGCTATCACCAGAGGAGGCCCAAAGCTGCCTTTCCCTGATTTTGTGAGCAATGGGTATGGCCCAGGGTGCTCCTCTGCTTGGAAATCTCCAGAAGCTTAGATCAGACAATATCTGCAACAAACGATTTCAGCCTTTGAGTACGTACAAGCTGGAATTTGGGGGTTGTAGCAAGATGCCTCACAATCTGGAAATGACCTCCAGAACAGTGATGAAGAACAAATCAGCCACCTAGAGCTAAAGGAAAATCAGTGCACATGTGACCTGGCTTGAGAAATCCAAAGATGTAGGCAGTTGGCCTTGATGGAAATATTGATCACAGAAGTTATCCCCGGTGCAATTCCTGGGAGCTTAATTTGAGGACATCAAAAGTGAAAGAGTAGTTACAGGGAAGAAAACAGCTAGTGAAGAACAAATTGAAGGGAGGAAACAAGTGTGAGGCTGAGTTCCAGGTGAGCTGGATCTGCAGGACAGCTGGAGGGGGGTCCCAGGAAATGGGCATCCAGAGACCTCAGAATGAACTCTGAGGGGTGGGTGGATTAGGAGCCCATGGTACAAGCCAAGAGAGGTGGTGGAAATGAGAATAAATTCACAGAACAATGAGCACAATTTGCTAGTGAGTAATAATTTCAGTAGGTTAGTGATTAACGGGAAGCCGCCACACCCTGTAAACAAGGATATCCCTTAAATAACTGTCATAATAAAGAGCCAATCAGAAAACTGGGGCATTCACTAACCCATCTCTAAAACCTGCATTGTCAAGAAAGGCTAAACTAGCTTTCTTTCTAAAAGCAAAAAGGAAAATAACTTAAAAACAACATAATCTAAAAAAATAAAAATTGTGTAACTTTTCAGGAACATTGTACTTAATAAGCTAATGAGAACCATTACAAAATTCTCACTAGGGCTACAAGTTTGGACCACAGTGCAGCATGTTACCTGGAATGCAAGTAGCCTCCAATAAAGATCATTTTTTTAAAAGCCAACCTCAAACCTGCAGGTTGACAACTGCAATATAACATGCTCACAAGTAACCTGCTCACCACATTGTTAAGACCAGGTTAATAATCACTTGAAAATTTATATAGTCGCTTTTTTGTTTGCTTTATGGATGATTTTTGCAACAGCTTTCACTGAAATTGCTAACGTTGTATTGCAAATAAAGCCTTGGAATTGCCAAATCTCTAACAATTGGTTCACTGCTTCCAGAGAAGGGAATTTGCATGGCTACAGCTGTCACTCCACTGCATTTCTCTTCTCAAGCAGACCAGCAAGGGCAAAGATGGTGTTAGACAGAGGTCACAAGCCAGAGTCTGTCTGGAGACATGTTTTGTTTAACCTCCGTGGCGATTTTTAAAAAATGTTGAGCCAGTATTTAAAAATAAGAAAATTACAATTTTTAAAAATCCAACTTCAGTCTCCTCTTGAAAAATTACAAACTTTGCCAACACAGGGTCCATATTTGTGGTTCACAACAATTGCAGGAGGGATAGGTACTATAGTCTGCTTTTTGAGTAGTATTTTCTAGACCAGTGATAATGAACCTTTTAGAGCTTTCCCTGATACACAGGCCCCTGTGGTATGTGTGCCACAGGCTCGCCACCACTGCTCTAGACCAATAGTTCTCAATCTCTCTATTGCAGACAAATCAAAACGTAAGCTCTGTAAGGACAGGGGCTGTTGTTTTCATTACTGTAGCCTCAGAGGCTAGAACAGAGCCTGAAAAATCATGCATGTTTGATAAGTGTTTAATGTTGAATGAAGATATCTCAGGGCAGACAGGTAGCTTTAATGGGTAGCTTCAAGACAATAGGGCATACCCAGCAAGTGTCACAATGCATATTCACATATATTTTCCAGAGAGTGAGACAGCTCATACATTATTCTGCTTACATGACTGTATTTCTTATAAAGAAAGATTCCTCTCCACTCCTGCAACTATCAAAAGTAAACCACAAGTGTCAGGGAAAACAAGAACAAGCAAACCTAGCACACTTGACTCATTTATATTTCTTGTCCGCTTCTACAAGCATCTGAATTTTAAACTTCTGAGACAGAAATGAGAGTAGGCCTGGTAACTACAATAACAAACTGTTCTACTATCCTTCTTCCTCAACCTGCCTCAAAGTCTTCCCCACTATTATCTAAATCTGTACTGGGGAATAAATAAAAACAAAAATGTAAAATCTACCTTGGAAGGTCACTATCACACTATCACTCTATGTACAGCTAGAATAGTGTGATGGGATGAACTTGTATGTGTGTTTAGCAAAGCACTGGCTCAAATCTACATGTGGGGAAGTCGATCTCTAAAAATCTCTAGTTGTCCTGCAGGGAGTTGAAAAAAACTTTAAACTGTGATATATCGTATTTCAAGCTTCGACTTGGGGTACACAAAGCTGGAAACAGCATTGCTTTCAAAAGGAGAGCAAACCAAAATCCTAACTAATCTTCAAACTCTCAACTGCTATTAGACTTTCATCAAAAAGTCAAGGTCACAAGGTGACCAATTTATCCCAAATCTAGGCAAATTTAGGTGCATCCAAAGAGTGACAGCATGCAGTCAACTGCTTATCAGAGTAGACATGAGACTCTTTATAAGCCAGAAGGAAGAATTCAGTCAAAAATTGTTAACAAATTTCTAAAGTCTGAATGTGACTGCTGTGGTTTGGGTACATGTCCCCCAGAGGTCTCACATTAAAGGCTCAGTTTCCAGCCTATGATGCTAGTGGGAGTCAGTGGAACTTTTAAGAGGTGGGGCCCAGTGAGCAGAAGTGAGGTCCCTGGGGATTCCTTAAAGGGGACTGTGAGACCCTGGGCCCTTCCTCTCCTTGCTCCCTGATTGTTTTGAGGTGAGCAGTTTTGCTCCTCCATGATAGTTTTGCTTGCTATAGCTTTAAAGCAGTGGAAGCAACCGATTATGATCATGGTCTGAAACTACAAGCCAGAATCAACCTTTCCTCCTTTCTCCCTCCCCCTTTTTTGTTTTGATTCTTTAACACAGGGTCTCATCACACAGTGCAAGTTGGCCTTAAATTCACTATGTAGCCAAGGCTGGCTTCAAAGTGAAGATCCTCCTGCCTCAGTCACCTGCATTTTAGGATTACAGGCATGCACTACCACATCTGGCATTCCTTCTTTTATTTTCTCAGGTATCCTACCACACTGACGCAAAGCTGACCAACACAATGATCTAACGTGAAACTAGAGAACTGATGGAATCTGCAAACACAAGGCAAATTCATACTCAAAGACACTTCCTCATGGACCTCCTGGTGGGACAGAATGATAATCCATGACAGTGGTTCTAAGCAATTCTGCCTCCAAATCTGACAATGTCTGAAGACATTTTTTGAGTTCTATAGATGAGAGACACTGCTAGTATACAGGGTTTAGAGGCCAAAAAGACTGCTGGACATCCTGAAATATACAGACTACCCCTTATGATAAAAATTACCCAATTCTGAATGCCCACATGCCTGTTATTGAGAAGCCCTGACCCAGAGAAATCTTCCCTAACAAAGTAGGTTTGTGGAAAGGAACAGAAGCCTTGCACTGCAGCATAAAGCTCTGCCTGAACATTCCATCTGTGTCTCTACTAAGGAACAAGTCTCAAATTTCTTGAAAAGAATAGTAAATTTTGTTATTCCTAGTCATAGGTTAAGATTAATTGCAGTTGAAAAAAGATACCACAAAAATTCCCTCTAATCTTGAAGGGACAAGCAAATATCCTGACTGAAATTATCAGAGGACACCCACCTAAAGGGGAGGCAGGACCCCTCAGATGGTGCCATCCTCAAGACCCAGAGATACAACTCCTGCCCCATCCTGAGAGAAATACCCACCTACTTTACCATCAGACTACTGAGAAGTGAGTAGCAAATAAATTCAATGTACTTCTGGGACAGGAGACTTGAAGTAGTAAAGGAAACACTTAAACATGAAGCTAGAGCAGACATTGAGGAAACTTCTCCAACAAACAGCTCCTACTCTGAGCACAAGTGAAGACTGGAGGAGTTTTAAACCTGTGATGCACTGATAAAAAGCTGAAAGCAACAAATCTAAACCCAGTTCAAATTTTGACTAGAAAAATCTAATTCTCCCACATTGAAAATTGAACAAAGTAAAAGTTATGGCATTTCTGTTTATAAATAGTATTTACTTCAATGTCTACTATCCTAACCAAGATGATCAGCTTTTGAACAAAATCAGGTGACAAAGAAGCAAAGTGTGGGAGGGGAAGAAATGGGAGATTCTGTCAAATACACAAAGCAATCAAGAGAATGAGTTATTACTGAGATGCTGGAACTATCAGAGAACATAAAATGATTAATGTGTTAAAGGCTCTAATATAAAATTTGGACAATATAAATGAATTAACAAGAAGTTTCAGTGAAAATATGGCTAAAAAATAATCAGATAAAAATTTTACAAATGAACAGTTCAGTTTGCAAAATAACATAGTCTCATTAGTAATCTTAACACAACTAAACACATAATCAGTTGCACAAACAGAATTGAAACACACAGACAGAAAGAGAATGAAAACAATTAGAGCAGAGGATGTAAGGATAGTTGGATAATTTCAAATAGTCTATAGACTTGTAATTTGAGTACAGAAAGAGAAGCATGAGAGAGAGAACAGGACAGAAAGCTCACTGAAGAATAGTTGCTCAGAAGTTCCTGAAATTTATGATGGATACCAAACACAAATAGCGTTAGAGGGTATCAATGAGGATAAAACACACCAATATTCACTATATGCAAAGTAATGAAAATCAACAGGAAAGAAAATACGTTGCTTAGTCAGAGAGAAGAGGCATATCCCAAACACAGAATGAATCGTAAGAGTTACAGCAGACTTCTCATCAAAAACTATGCAAGCCAAAAGACAGTAGAGGACTATCTTTAAAGTACAGAAAGAAAAACAACTTGTAAACACAAAATCTTACACCCAACAAAAAATAGTTTTCAAAAATGACAGTGTGGGATATGGATATGATGCAATGAAGAGAATATAAAATCCTAAACCTCAAAAAAATTCTAAATTTGGAAGAAGGAAAGAAGTTTCCAAAACAGTAATTTCAGAGCTCTAATAAATGAACAGAAGCAAAAGTCAAATGAAGGAAAATACTCATTCATGGAAAACTACTAAAAATAAGATATAATCTGTGGGAGTTTGCAGTATTTTTGACCAAGATTCCTATAAGATATCTGTAGTCCTCTTAGTGCCCTCCTGTCATATCTTCCAGCCACAACAATGTTGTAGCGCTTCCAGAGAGGAGCAGGCCATAAAAACTAGCAATTTCACTGCTGCATTAGGATGATTTAATTTGATGTTGAGGACAAAAAAAAAAAAACCATAAAGGTGTATATGAGCAGAAAAAGCAATTTGATGGGAAACAAATGGTGAAAACCGTTTCATGGCTGAACTACCCTGAGTTACAGTCCCACTTTGACTAAGCCATGAACTACTGAGACTGTTATACTAATCAGATGTTTGAAAGACAGAAATGGAGACAACAGAGCCAAAGGAGGACTTGCTGGGTGCTCCACAGATCCTGTTTACCTGGAAGCCTTTGCATATGTGCAAGGAACACTCGAAAGTGCCAAAGCTGTCCATACATCCCCAGCTGACTAGAATGTACCCAGCCCTGCAGGAAAAGACAAGAAGGCCTGGAAGTAACCAATCTCTATGGACAACTGAAATCTGACTGAATTTTGAATGTGCTCCCAAGTCTTTATACATCACATCCCCAGACAGCAAAAGTCTTCTTGAGTTTGTGGACATTTATTGGTTGGCAACTAACCTATGCTGACATAGAGGAGCCACTTAAATTGAGGGTAAAATTTAATTAAAACTTTTTAAAACTGAAGTGACTTTTTTTAAAAACATTAGCAGCCAGCAATGATAGCTATTGAGGTGAAGTGCAATTTGATGTTTGTGGTGCTTGGTCTTTCACCAATTTGCAGGTCTAGGGCTGGTGGTCTGATCATCTACTCAGAGGATAACAATATGCAAAGTAGCATCTATGGGGATCTTCTTCTGAAATTGGTGGCCAATGTTAATTCCCTGTTATCTTATTTTGAAGTCCTGCATCATTTTCATTTCTTATTGGGTTGAGTTTTATTCTGCTTTGCTTTGTTTTGTTTTGTTTTATTATATCCGATGGCACGGGCAGCTATTTCAAAGATAGTAAGATATATTATGGTAGCCATTTTGTATTTGCTGTAGTCTTGTTTTGAAGTCTTTTACTGCATTCATTGTTTTGCTTTTATTGGTTCTATTCTGTTCTGTTTTGTTTGACTTTTATTATGTCTGAAGTTACATGCAGCTATTTTGAAGACAACAAGAAGCAATATGATAATCATCGTTGATTTCGTATTATTTTGAAGTCCTATGTCACTTACAGTGGTTTGTTTTGATTGACTTTATTCTGTTTTATTTTGCTTGGTTTTATTCTCTTTAAAATAAAATTTTTTAAAAAATTTTAAATAAACCTTAGCAGCCACACATCATGGGAAAGACAGATTTGATAAATGAGGTCCAAGCAAATTGCTAGCAATGAAACAAATGAAAACAAACAAGACAATAACAAAAAAACAGCAATAATAACAACTTTCAAGGAGAACATTTAGAATTGTACTTGGTACAATAGGTTATTTAAGACATTCTATTTTCAACAAAAATTTACAAGACCATGACACCAAAAAAGGAAGTCTGACCTATGTTCAGGAAACTACTGTCAATAAAAAGTAACTCTGAAGAGTAAGGAGGATGCATAAGTAGATAAGGACTTCAAAGCATTTGTTATAATTATGTACAAATAAGCAATTAAGATACTAAGTGAAAGTGTACCAATTAAAGAAAATAAAAACTCAAAAAACAATTTTTTCTAAGACCATACAGAAATATTAACTCAAAAAATTAAATGTAGAGATAAAACTATCACAATTATAGGAGAAACTTTTTGTGACCCTGACTGTTTTATTCATGATTAGAGATGATAGCAAAAAACAATTAAGGACCAAGGATATAGCTCGGTTGTATAGCACCTGCCTGGCAAGTGCAAGGCCATGAGTTTGATTCCTGGCACAAAAAAAAAAAAAAAAAAAAAAAAAAAAAAAAAAAAAAATTAAGTGTTGGAAAATTGGCCTTCAAAATTTAAAATTTTGCTCTTTAAAAGACATCTGTACTAATTTTCTATTGCTTCATTATACATTATCACAAATTTAACAATTTACAGTTTACAATCTCTATTTAGTAGCTCACAGTTCTATAGTGCAAAATTCTGACAGTTCATGTCTACATCTCAGCTCAAACTGAACTCAATATCAGCTAGCCACTTTGTCATACGAAGTGTGGGAAACTTTCCCAAGCTTTTAAATGTAATTGACAGAATTCAGTTCCTTGCATCTGTAGGACTGAAATAGGAGCCACTCTCTGCTCCTAATGACAGTCCATTTCTCGCCCTCTTCACACTAGAATTGCTATCCATGCTTTCAGTCTCCCTGACTTCCCCTCTTGTCACCAACAAAAGAAAACTTTCAGCTTTGACAAGATGTGTCCTACCTGGATTATCTCTGTTTCTTAAGGTTAACAGACTTGGGATTGTAATTACTGCAAAATCCTTTTAACAGTTGTATCTATGCTTGTGTTTGATTGAATATCTAGGGGACCAGAACCTTGGAGAGTTGAAGGTAAATGAATATTTTTAAACTCTGCCTACCAAAATGCCATTAAGGAGGGAAAGATAAGCCACAACCGTAAAGTAACTATTTTCAAACCATAAATCTACACACACATAGAATACATAAACAACACTTGTAATTCAACAATAAAATGGCAATCTAGTGACAAAATGGGCAAGAGATATGAATGAACAGATTAGAAAAGAAGATATATCAATGACTAATAAACACATGAAGTAGCTAATGTGCACATGAATCAATGACCCTTCCAATTCCTTCAAGTGAAATATATATTTATAGGCACAAAAGTACACACAGGTGTGTTAATATTAAATTTACATTAATCGCTAAGAAAGACCTAGAAACAACTCTAATGTCCCCTACTACCAAACAGACAAACTATGGCATACATATATGCCAAAAAATACATGAAAGAAAGAAATCTCCACAATATTTGCTAAGTAAAACAATACAGACTCAAAGCTTACATAATACATAAATCAATTATGTAAGTTACTGGATATTGTTATTTTTGTACTTTTTAATGTTACATCAAACCTCTGTTTATGATTCATAGCCTACAGAGTCCCCTTGCTTTTACTTTTTTAAGAGAGTCTTTAGGTTTCACAGTTTCCTATCCCTCAAGTCCCATTATCTTCCTCCAAATACCTGTCAACTACTCCTTCACTTTTAATTTCCAAGCTTAAATATATACATTGTTTTAATCATAATAAACATAGCAAAATTTTCATGTTCTGACTTATACATGGGTCCTGAAAATCAGAAACTGACAAAAGCTTTATCACTGTGGTTGTACTGATGGTGCTCACTGCAAAACCCTGGATATGGCTAAGTTCATATCATTACAGGGTCAGCGATCCTATGCTGCTCAAAGCAGAACTGACCAACTCACCATCAACATTAAAAGACCTTTTTATCTATAATTTGTAGGCTCTACCACCTACAAAGAATTATTTTCTTTCTTCCTGTCTCTGAAAAATGCAATTCACTAAATGTTGAATTCCCAGGACTAAACCTCTACATCATTTAACTATCTTTCTGATATTTTCTGACTCTTTGACATTTTTCATACATTCTGGGACATCTCCTTGACTTTGTTTTCTAACTTCTTTACTGACTCTTTTAAATTTGTAATTAGTTTTTTTTAATTTTTAAGAATTCTTTTTGCTATTTGATGTTGCATTATTTGACATCCTATTATTGTTTTATGGATACAATACTATCTTTCATTTCTTCAAGGAAGTATTTTTGTTTTATTTTCTTCTAATTTCTTTACTCTGTTAATTACTGTTTCCCCAGCATAGGCTTTTCTGTTTGCTTTTCATGGTCATTATATTCCACGTTACATGTGCTTTCTCACATCTTTGATGATTCTAGGATGAATGGTCAAAAGTGTGAGAGAATTGTAAGGCCAGCAAACTCGAGTACAGAAGTGACTTCTCTTCAGATAAGAAGGCATCATTTTAAGCTATGAAGATGGAAAGGAGACTGTTAAACCATTGTCTTTCATTTGAGAATAAAGCACTAGTACATTGATCATTGCTGTGACCAAATACCATACGCATGACTGAAAGGAGGAGACATTTTTCTGGCTCACAGTTTTTAAAGTTTCATTCCAAAAACCCAGAAATATCTTAATGCCCACTACCATATTCATAAGCAAATTTAAATGGAGCATTAAAATATACTCTGCCAAGAGCAGCAGAGTTCCCCTCCAAGCTTACTCTGGAAAGCCCAGTTTCTTGCACTACTCACCTTGGTCATTTTATCATTTAAAATAAGCTCTCACCAACAGAACCTAAAAAGCATTAGATTAATGACATGCAATGTGACCAAAGTAAGTCTTAGATTTTGTGAAATAAAAGCCTATACTTGCTTTACCCACCCAAAATTCAACTTGCAATTCCCCTAGTATAGGAGAAAAATCCCAAGCTGTGTTTATGA
>RJWM01009552.1:0-67489 GCA_004363535.1 Dasyprocta punctata
CGGTTGGAGGGCGTGGTCATGCAACAGTTAAGGTCAGCATGAGTAGGAGACTCTAACCTGGGATGATCAGGAAGACTATTCCAGAAAGAGGGGAGCTAATCCAAGGTGATAGCCGTGGTGGGCAGTGCAGTGAGCCCTGGGGTGAGTGGCAGGGCACTGGTCAGTAGGTCATTGGTCCTGGTGGGGCTGAATGGCCAACGGTCAGAATTGGGTGCTGAAGGATTGAGCCAGTCAGGCAAGAAGAGAGGACTCAGGGGGCTGTGACTGACACTGAGGCTGATGGGGGAATCAGAGTGGTCACTCAAGGACCCGAGAATGACCTTCACTGAGGTTGGTGGAAGCCCAAGCCCAGAACTGGGAGTCTTCAGGGCATCCCCAGGGAACCGGCGTGGTGCAGTCCCACAGAGTAGGAATGCCATGCTGGTAATTTTGGGGAGTGTCACAACTTTGCTTGCTGTGTATCTTAACTGTCACATTTTTAAATTGTTCTCTTCAAGTTTCTAATTGATTTTAAAATTTTTAATTCAGAGAAGATGTGTTCCTAACAGAATCTGAGGGACCCTCCTGTTGGGTTCCCCAATAGCCTCACTCTCTGGGGCTGGCAGGTGTCCCCTTCTGGACTCCCACCCTCAGCTGTGGTTTGACCCCACACACACTGATGCTACCTTCCATGTCATATCGTAATGGTGTGATTTGATTAGACGTATTGTAAACCCATTAGAGATACAATGGAGGATAAGGACTGCTCTCACTAAGGTCAGGTTGACTACTTCTAAAGACCAATGGCAAGTTGCTAACGCTGGGTACAAAGACACAACTGAAAGTTTCACCTTTTCTTCTCTCCCTGTCTACCTCCTTTTCTCTCTTTTTTCCTCCTTGTTCTTTGCCTCCTCTTTTCTTACTCTTACTTTGTTTCTTTCTTCTCTGTACTTTTGCCCCTTAGAAGGCACAAGAAACCTAATAACGAGATCCTTTCAGCCAAGTGGACCTCTGCTGTTTTATCACACTCCCACTACTCTGTCCTTGTGATTATCCCAACATGCTTAGAAAGCTGGTGGCAATAAAAAGTGAAAAGAGCCAGTTGCTGTCTCACAGAAGTGGGCTTATATGGTGGCCCACTTAGCGTTTCTGGGCCTCAGTGAATCATCTGAAAAATGGGCAGAATAATACATTTCAGGGTAGAAGATTTGTAAGGAAAATGAGAACTTTCAAAACAGACTTCCGCGTGAATTCTTGGAGTGTCCCCCTTTGGGCCATGAGATGCTGACCAGAGACTCCTACCTCCGTGGCTTGGTTTCCACAAGAGCAAAATGTTTGGGACAGTCACCGTGTGTAACACAGCGTGCATGGCCTGACACAGTCACCTCCGGGAAGATGGCATGCAAATTAATTCATGGAAGAAGAAATAGTTTAGAAACTGTAGTGCTGTTATGTGCAAGTGTGACTTTACATCTTTTATAAGGATGTAAAACCATAAATACATACAATTTTATTTGTCAATTTGAAAAAGATGTGAATCAAGACCAATTTTCGTCAAATTTTATATAATAAATAGGCATGATTTTGAAATATCAGCAAAGAATGTTATAGCAATAGTAATGCGTTGTGTTTGCCCTTCCATTCCACCAAGTTTATCTGGAATCCTCCCTCACTTCTAAAACTTTTTCTTATTAATGAAGTAATAATGATGCATATTAGAATCTAATGTTTTCTACCAACTTTTTAAAAAGATGAGTTTGGCACATGGATATGCTGCATAGTGTTAGTTTGAGAGTTCAATAGAACATTTATAATATTTCAGTGGCCAAATTGCTTTCAAAACAAATTTGAGAGAAAGAAGATATTTCTGTTAATGAAAAAGGCTTCCACATGAAGCGTGCTGGTTTAACTGACCTTCCTCCAATGCTAATCACTATTCAGACCCACTAGAAACATCAGCAGACTGTTTCCAGAGCTATTCTCTCTACAAATGGGAAGTCATTGCTGTCTGAAAATATGCAAAATACATTAGAAGGTAATTGCAAGTCACTCAGGATTCAGGAAACTTCCATTGATGACTTTTAATGGCAAAATACACTATCTTCCATTGTCATGAGTTTATTTTGTTAGTCAGGCTAATTGTTCAAACAGCCCTAAATGGCTTAAAAAACCTGGCAGATGCTTGTATAATACCTCTAAGCAGATGGACAAATTTCTAATTAAATCTAAATTTATTCTTTATCCCTAACTTCTTTCAGAAAAAGACAAATATGTTAGCATACTTTGACTTTGCCGTGAACCCCTCAGCCTCAGCCTCCCTAGCGAGGGAAGACTTGACTTTAGAAAATGTTGTTTTGTTTTTTTTGTTGAGCCTGGGTCTTGCTATGTAGCTCAGGCTGGCCTTGAACTCACGATCCTCTGGCCTCAGCCTCTCAAAGTTGTGGAATTACACGCACAAACCACCATTCTTGATTTGACTTCAGTAAGTTTTCAAAATTCCCAAATGGATTGGAAATATATCAAGAATCTTTGCTTCACTGGTTTTTAAATTTATAAAATTCAGTTTTTGTTTCTTTTTAGAACTAAAAAAAGTCATTAGTTAGATTTATAAACATTTTTCTTACTGCTTTTGCAGGCTGCTGTTATTTCTTATATCTTCCTCCTTCCTTCTGGGTTTACTTTACTTCTTGCTGATGGATGTTCTTTGGTAGGATTTTCCACACTCAGAGAAAGCTCCATAGTTAATAAATCCACAGTTTTCCTCGGTCTGAAATGCCTTCATTCCACCCTCACCACTTAGTGATAGCTTGTGTGGTTACCGAACTGTTGCCTAATAGCGTGTTTCCTTCAACATGTGATGCTATTACTCCATGGTGCTTGACTATCTTTTGTGTCTCGTGCTGTGCGTTTTATTCTTCTTATTTGTGTATAATATGAATTTTCTTTGCAGTAACTTTCAAAATTTTCTCTTTATTCTTGTTGCTTTATATTTTTACCACTGTGTGTTAAGGTGTAGATTTATTTTTATCTGTTGTTATCAGCAACCAGATTTTCTACCTGAGTTCTCAATGTTGATCTTCAAGTTTTAAAAATTCGCAGCTATTATCTTTTAAAATCATGGATTTTCTGTCAGTGTGTCTGATTTTTCTGAGTGTTTGAGGACCTTAATATATTTTTTAGTGTCTCTCTGGTTTTCTATATGTCTGATTGTTTTTTCTTTTTCTCTATTCTCAATTTCTAACTACCATCTTCCAAATTACTAATACTCTCTTCATCCATTTCCTTTTAAAGTTTTTATTTATTAAGTTTCTATTTTAGTGACTATTTTTCATTTCCCACATTTTAATCTCTTTTTTATACTGTTGTATTTGTACTTGTCTATTTTGACTTCAAATTTCCTGTCCATCATGGAAGACTGAGTACATCAGTGGCCCGATTCTCCACCCAGCAGTGACGTGCTGTCTTTTAACATACCTACCACTTGTCTCTCTGAAGAGGTGGAGTCCACCTCCCTCTTCTTTCAGTCTGGGTGTGCACTATGACTTGCTTTGGCCAAAAGAACACAGTGGGCAGGACTGTGATCCAGTTCTGAAGGCACAAGGGGCCTGTTCTGGACATGTGAGCCAGTGCGACCAAGATCAGCAGAGAGACACAGCTCATTCATGCATATGAGCAGTAAACGCTTATGTTTTTACACCAGTGAAGTTTTGCATAATTTGCTCTTGTTTTGTAGCATCATTGTGACAATAGATAAATAACTGGGAGCTCTTTTCTTGGGTCTTACTCCTTCCATTAAGTTTCTGAATCTTGTGCATGTACAGTTTAAAATCATTTTGAGATTTCTTTTTTCTGTTTTGCTGGGAGTGATGTTATCTCCTCATTGCTGACCTTGTTCTCTGTATTGAGAGATCACGTGTAACTTGAAATTTTATTTGGAAGCTTCTCTGAGAAATTTTCACTCTGATGTCTCTGAATTAACTTTTTCTGTCCTCCCAGTCTCCAGTCAGATCTCCCATATTGATGTCTATTCTTTGCTAATAGCGAGACTATTACAGGTTTTGCCCCTGAGTCAGAAACTGACGGCCTGGTTTTATCTGGGTTCTTTCTCTACTTCCTCCCACTGTGGCAGTTAGGAAGCTTCCCGCAAAGAGGTAAGTGCTCACCATTTGCTGTTGGTAGTTATCAGAATTCAATGTCAGCTCCTGAAGTGAAGTATTTATGATAATTGTATTATAAGAAGAGAAAAGTGGAGAATGTAAAGTAGGGTAAAGATTCTCTACTCTATGTGAAGAGATAAAGTGATACCAAAAGACAGTGGTACACTGAAAAACATAAATGACATCAAATTCTGAAAAGTGTTCAAGTAAGCCACAGAAAGGCATGAAAAAAAAGGAGGGATGGAGAAAAAGCCAGATTGAACAGACCAAAATCCAAAGAGAACAAACAAGAAAAGAAGTAGTAAGACTTGAGTTCTGAGACATAAATGATTGCACTAAATGTGAATTGTCTAGATATACTGATTGAAAGAGATTGGCAGTGTGAGTTTAAAATGATGAAAATACTATAAGCCATCTATAGAAAACTTACTTCAACTATAAAAATATAGGGCAAGTGAAGGGGTAGAAAAAGATGTAACATGCAAACAGTCAAAGGGGAACAGTAGTGGTTGTATTAGTATTTGATAAAGAAGACTCTAGGGTAGACACTGAGAAAGAGTGGCATTACATAATGATAAAGGGTCAACTACCAAGAGCACATAGCAATCTAAAATGTGTGTCCCCAGAATGACCCATCTGAAAAGTACGTGACGCAAACTCATAGGATTGAAAGTAGTAGGAGACAAATCCACAATTACAGTTGGAGACTTTGACACCACTGTCTTTGCAATTCATAGAAAAACTAGGCACCAAATCAGAAAGCATATAGAGCTCAGCAAATACCATCACACAGCAAAATCTCACCCAGCAACAGAAGACACATTCATTACAAGTGTCAGTGGAACATATACAAAAATAAACCATATCCTGTATCACAAAACAAACCTCAGCAAACTTAAACAAACTAAAATCACACTGTGTTTCTGATCACAATGAAATAGTTAGAAATCAGTGATAGAAAGGCAACCAAGCAGTATTCAAACACTTGGAAACTGAATAGCACACTTATTAAACAGGAAAGAATCTCAGAGATATTAAAAATACAATGACTTAAGTGAAAATGAAAACACAACATACAAAAACTTGTGGGATATGGTAATGCATGTTGGGAAGGAAGTTGTGACACCAAATGTATATACCGCAAAAGTGGAAGAGTATCAAATCAATAATTTAAGCTTCTACCTGAAGAACTGAGAAAAATAGTAAAATAAATCCAAAAGAAGCAAGAAGAAAAGAAATGAATGTAAGAGCGAGAATCAGTAACATGGCAAACCAAAAGGCAATGAGAAAAACCAATTAAATAATAAGCTATTTTCTTTAAACAGGGGTTGGTTCCATATTTTTTTTAAAAAATGAATAAATCTATGATTTTTAACAGGCTGGAGAAGAAGCTATGTACCATATCAATCAGTGCAAAAACAAAATTCAACATCCATTGATGATTTTAAAAAATTCAGAAAATAATAGATAGCAACTTCTTCCATTTGCTAGAGAACATCATGGAAAAAAAAAAACCTCACTGATAATGTTACATGTAATAGTGGAAGACTGAATGTTTTCCCCTAGAATTGGAAACAAAGCAATAATGTATCACCTAATCAGACTTAATATTATGCTGGAAAATTGAGCCAGTGTAATAAGGCAGGAAAAAGTAATAAAATATATAGATAGAAGGGAAGCAATACAATTCTTTCTATTTGCAAGTACCATGATTGTCTGTATAGGTGATCCAAAGAAAGGAGACAAAATATTCCTAAAACTAATAAATGGGCTAAGCAAGGTTGTAACATCCATGACCGGGGATTTACCTTAGTGGCACAAGCGCCTGCCTGGCAAGCACAAGGTCATGAGGTGGATCCCAAGTACCCTCCCCCCAAAAAGATTGCAACATTCAAAGCATATATATAAAAATCAACAGTATTTGTACACACTAGCATTAAACACATTAAAATTGACATTAAAAATAAAACAACTTTCAATCACCTCCCAAAATGAAATAAACGTAAATCTCACAAAATGTATACAGGATATGTATGCATAATGCCAATGAAATTAATAAATAGTATCTAAATAAATAAATGAATGATGAGATGCAATGAATTCAAAATTTGGAAGATTTAGCATTGTAAAGACATTACTTTTTCCTAAATAGATATAAAGCTATAACAAAATTCCTTATAAAATCCCAGAAATATTATTGTAATATATAGTACTAGGTTATTATAACCTTGATATTGAAATGCAAAGGAACTAGTTATTTTTAAAATGAATAAAACAGGAAGAATCAGTATATCCACTTTCGAAATTAAGTGACCACAGTAAAAGCAAGACTGCCTGGTATTGGCGGAGGGTCAGGCAATGCAGAACAATGGAGTGAAACAGGTAGTACAGAAAAGACTCCACACAAATACAAACAATTGACTTCATTTTTAACTTTAAAAACAAAACGAAAAAAGGATAAAAATGATACAGAATTTTAAAAAATAGGAAATTAACACTAGTTAATACATTGCACATTGTTATCTTAAAGTACTTGTTCAGATTGCAAGATTTAGGCGTAAAAATGATTAAATAATCAGACAATGAAAATGCAAACTGTTCTTTTTGATGAACATAGATTAGTAGTATAGTTATCCATCTTGTATATATTTACATACACACATATATCTGTATGCATACATATATATACATAATCTTTTTTCCTTCTTTCTTTTCTCCTTTCCCCTATCCCACTTGCTCTTTCCATTTGAACACTTTCTTTCCTTTTCATTTTCAAAGTATGTATTGTACATCTTGGATCCTATTTACTTTTTTTTTTAAATTTACACCAAGGAGACAATACAATATTTACAGATGTGAGTCTGATTTATTTCACTTATGAGTATGGTTGCATCTGCTTACCTATAAAAGCCTCAAAAATGGCTGTCAACAAGAAATCAACCAATAACAAATGTTGACAGGGCTGTGAGGATAACACTTCTCCACTGTTGATGGGAATGCTGGTTGGTGTAACCACTATGGAAATCAGTGTGGAGGTTCCTCAAAAAGCTAGGATTGGAGGTCCCATTTGACCCAGTTATCCTGCTTTTGGTCATTTTCCCAGAAGAATTGAAAATATCATACCACAGTGACATATGTGCACCCATGTTTATAGCAGCACAATTTATAATACCCAAATCTTGGAAACAACCCAAATGCTCATCAACTGAGGAATGGATAAAAAAGATGTGATAATTTTGTACAATGGCATATTACTCAGATATAAAGAAAACTGACTCCGGCGGACTGGGGACAACTAGACCCAAGCCTCTCCCCGTGAGTCAGTGCCATTCATGGACCAGGGTTAGACAGAACAATGGCTGCAGCAGCAAACAAGCCCAGTCTGGGAACCTGCACCATGTGTGGGCCACGGCTGGACTGGGAACAGCCAGACCCCAGCCCCTTCCAGTGTGTGGGCTGGCAAACAAGAAGTACCATATCCCCACCCCCTACCCCCAGAAGCAACTAGCTTATCTGGAGAAACAAAGGTTGTGATGATAGCTGTTGAGGTGAAATACAATTGGATACCTGTGATGCTTTGGTGTTTCACTAACATTGCAGGTCTAGGGTCAGTGGTCCAACCATAGGTTCAGAGGCTACCACTAAGCAGTGTGACCTCTGGGGGGGGCTCTCCTTCTAAGGGTTGCAACCATTGTTG
This sequence comes from Dasyprocta punctata, assembly GCA_004363535.1. Taxonomy (NCBI): domain Eukaryota; kingdom Metazoa; phylum Chordata; class Mammalia; order Rodentia; family Dasyproctidae; genus Dasyprocta; species Dasyprocta punctata. The sequence goes on from RJWM01009552.1 coordinate 7,834, forward strand.
ATTCCCTATGCTCTTGTCTTGAGGTCTTATATCATTTCTGTTGTTTTGTTGGGTTGGGCTTGTTTCTCTTTCGTTTTGTTTGAATATGTTAAATTTGATGGCACAAAAACTATTTCAAGGATAGCAAGATAAATTATGGTAGCAATTTTGGATTTACTATTGGCTTGTTTTGAAATTCTTTATTGTATTAATTGTTTTGCTTTTACTATTTCTATTCTATTCTGTTCCGTTTGATTTATACTATGTCTGAAGTTATCTGCAGCTATTTTGAAGACATCAGAAGGCATTATGGTAACTACTATTGATTTCATAATGTTTTGAAGTCTTGTATCTCTTACACTGGCTTGTTTTGATAGGTTTTATTCTGTTATATACTCTTTAAAATAAAAAAACAAACCAAAAAACAAGCAAAAAAAAAAAGGAAAAAAAATAAGGAGAACAGCTGACTTTTAAAATATGTGAAAAGCAATTTAATGGAAGAAAAAGTGAAATATGTCTTCTCCCTCAGTGAGGAAGATGGAATCAGGCATTGGGTCTGAATGAAACTGAAATTTTCCAGAAATGTTAAGGAATTGATGTGTTTGAAGAGCTCTGCTTTTTTATCATGCAAATTTTCAGCCATTTGGGCCCAGAGGAGAACCAAGAAGACAACCTGCCCCTCCTGTGAGCCAGCGGGCGCATGGGCTGGGAGACAAGAGCACTGCTTCCCTCAGAAGGCAGCCGGCTGATTCAGAGGAACAGAGGCTGAGATGAGAGCAACGGAGGTACGGAAACAACTTAATGCTTGTATTGTTTGACTTTGCAGTCTAAACCAGTAAACTGAGCATCTACTTAGAGGACAACATGTGCAATAAGGTAACCATGGGGAATTTCCTTCTGTCTTGTTTTTTGAAATCTAATATTGTTCTCATTGTTTTTGTTCTGTTCTATTTTATTGCTTTGTTTTATTCCCTTCAAAAAAATTTAAAAAAAAAAGAAAAATAACCTTTTCCATAAATGGAAAGAAACTTGACATCTGTATGTCAGACAATGAGCCTTAACCTAGACTTCAAATCTTATACAAATTTTAATACAGAATTGATCACTGATGTGTGTAAGATGTAAACCTTTAAATGCTTAAGAAAAAAATATTTGTACTCAAGGAGCATCCAAAGAGTTTATTCAAAGGCACAAACCAAAACATAGCCTATAAAAATGGATGACCAAGCATCCAAAAATGAAAAACTGCTGCTTTATGACAGATTGTGTCAAGAGTGTAGAAAGACAGTTGACAGAATTTGATACTACATTTGCAAACCACATACATGGAAAGGACTATTAGCTGGAATATATCAAGAACTTCCAAAATTCTATAGTAAACAACCCAATTAGTGAATGATTAAAAGGTGTAAAGGGACAGTTCATCCATGAGGACACCTGGATGGCAAATAAACCCATGAGACATTGTTCAATATGACTAGCTATAGTACTAATACAAACTAAAATCACAAGGAGTTATACTTCCATCAGAATGGCTAAAATAAAAAAAAAATGACAATACCAAATGCTGATGAAGATGAGGATAAACTGGATCACTCAAACTTCGCTGCCAAAAATGTGAAATGCTACAGCCACTTTGAAAAACAGTTTGACAGTTTATTTAAAAACTAACCTTGCAACTATTGTGTGACCCAATAATGTCACTCCTGGACATTGATCCCAGAAAAAAATTTAGGCCCCAGAAAAACTTGTGTATATATAGGAACATTGACAGCAATTTTATTTGTAGTAGCCACTAACTAGAAGCAATCCAGATGTCCTTCAACAGTGAGAGTTAATTGATGTGTGCACAGCATCTCCAAGGGACACTGCTCTGCAGTAAAGAGGAAGGCATCACCGAAGTATGCAACCACGTGGGTGATCCCTGGAGACTTACGCTAAGTGAAAAAGGCAATCCAAATGATCACATGCTGTGCACTGTAGAAATGAAGAAATCATGAGTGTAGACGACAGATCGGGGAGTTTGTGGAGACTGACGATGGTGGGGTAGTAGCAGGCAGTCCAAGGGAAGCAGGAGGGCCCCTGCATATGGGAAACCACTGCGCCCCTACTGCACGCATGCTGATATCCTAGAGGAAGCTCAGGTAAAGAAGATATTTTGTTTATACTGCTGCAACTGCAGTCGAGTGCAGGCATCGAAACTGTGAGCTTACAGTGTCATTTGACCAGAAGCAAACATAGTGATAAAATACGTATACCAATTAAATTATTTCCTTTAAAAGGAGATGCATTTCAAGAGTACTAATGTATCAGTGGTGAGGAGGGAAATGTGTTCTAAGTGAATTCCTGATAAATCAGCTATTCCCTGTTAAATGACTTCAATGAACAAATTATGGAATACAGCAGCCTGGAAATATTATTTCAGTAACACATAATCCTTCCAATAACATGTAAGCCTTGTGAAACTATTAAAAAAGCACAGGAGTAAACTTGTGTGACAGTTTTCCTCTGCAGAACTGAGGCTTTTTTCAGTGGGGGATTCTACTTCTCAAGGGGACCAGTTGTGTGCTGAGTGCTCTCAATAATCAGCGTCAGACATCAATGATTTTCGGGTGCTATCCTGCTCATCCCTGGGTTCCCCCTGTGAATCTCAGCACACCAACAAAACCATGCCTCTTTTTCCTTCTCGCCAGTCTTTCTCTTTTTAACACAAAGACCGTCGTGCTGTATAAAGAAGCCCCCGAGACCCCTCGGCAGTGCTGTAATCCCGCTGGCAGCCCAGCCCCTTGACACCTGAAGCTCCTATCTCAGCTGGCATCTGAACAGCCAATCGGCATGTTTTGGTCATGCCTCCAGATCCCAGGGCCATTTGCCGGGGAATTGCTCCAGTTTTTTCCTCTTTCTCCTTTTCTTCTGCTTTCTCTTCCTCGTCCTGCCCTTCTCTCTCTCTTTCCTTCCCTGTCTTCCTTCTCATCTTTCCTGGGACGCAGAGATTTGTGCTTGGGGTGACTGAATTTTACCTGAGCTAAATTATAGTTGCATGTTCTTGTAATTGCAGAGGGCCACAAGGAGCAAAGCATTGACTGCTGTTGTACTGGGATTTCCCAGATGTATAATTTCAAATTGATATGAAGAAAAGCCTTACAATACATTAATAATAACATGAATGTAACGCAGTTGGCCAAGAGTGAGCAGAGGCTTTATTTTCTTAGCTGCGAAACAAGCTATGGACCTCAGGTGACTCCCGTTTATTGTTAGAATGGGTTTTCTATTGCATATGTTTTGAAACACAAAATAGGAAAAGATTTATACTAAATCTTGTCTTCATTCACGGCGCTGTGCTCCACATACCCAGCGAGCACATGTAAAATGTTAACGCACCTAGTTGTGATTTGTTCCCTTTTTTACTCAACATCTCAAAATGCAGAGGTTTCTTCTTCTTCTTCTTTTTCTTTCTGTAATTCAAAGGCACCCATCCACATCTCGAGGAAGAAGCAGGTCACTTGGGCTATTTCTTTTATATGGTGTCATTATTCTCTACCTAGCATCTGACAAATACCACTCTTGTGATATCAAAAATGGAAAAAAAGAAAAGAAAATCTGAAGAAAGTCATATAGCCTTCTTAATATGTGAAGGCAGTGGGCCACAAGACCTTGCTTTGCTTTAGAACTCTGTGTGCATACGTGTCTGTTTGCCCGGCGTGGATGTATACGTGCATACGTGTCTGTTCGCCCGGCGTGGGTGTATACGTGCATACGTGTCTGTTCGCCCGGCGTGGATGTATACGTGCATATGTGTCTGTTCGCCCGGCGTGGATGTATAATGCAAAGAGAGAGCCAATACCTGTCTCTAAGTCGGGTCTGAATCACAGGGAAATGAGTTCTGCCTCACTGTATACTGTGCCCAACTCAAGGGGTGTCTTAAATGTGGCCGGAGAATGTATTTATGCCACCTGTGGCTTCTTTACCAACATGTAGAATGCCTAGGCGGGCTGTGCAGGAGTCACATAAAAGCCTCAATGGAGTGGGCTGTGAATTGAATACCACAGCTGCCTAATGGTGCTTAGGTAGTGTTTCACAACATCTCTCTGTTGGTCCTTCCCGAGCCCTGGGGAGTAGCTGTTGTGTTCAGACACAGAGGTTGAAACTCTAGGGAAGGGCAGACACCGGGTGCGAGGCTCGGTGTGTCTGATGCCAGAGCCTGGGTTCCTCCTCTTCTGTGAGGTGGGCATCTCGGTAGTGCCCAGCAGTGGCCATGCTGGCTCTGTGGTCTGCTTGCTTTGAAGAAGCTGTGGGGGAGTGTTGCATACCGCCCCTCACTCTGACATCGGTGCTGTCCTGGTGTGTAAGGTCATTTATCCCTCATTACCCACTCTCGAATGGGGCACAGGAGGGCCTGCAGATGACGCCAAGGACATGGCCTTGTTTACGTACAGAGCCTGCTTTTCTGTCATGTTTCGCACATGCTCAGGACTCTCCCTTGGGGAGCAGATTCCTGAGGTCTTGGGACAAAGGAGGATCGCTGTGTCACTAAGGGAAGGTGGTGTGGGGATCTCTCTCTGTCAAGCTGTCCACCCCTGAAAATGGTGCTGGCTTTTCACGGAGGTGAACTGTGGTAACATTTGCCCAGGGAGATGCACAGGCACCTCCATGGCGTGGCCTAAGTACCGTGTGAGGTAATGGCCATGGACGTGAAATCAGCCAGCAAGGGAGAGGGTCCCTCCTGATCCTCATGGCTGGGAGGCCTTGATGAGATGGGAGCCGGTGTCCGCTTCCTGGGGCTCCTTGAAGAGGGACTACAAAGGCCTCCCTGCTGGACCCATCCAGTATGGCCTGCCCCCCTCCCGGAATCTCACGCTCTTGAGTGACTGTGTTCTTTATGAGTATGCATTTTGGGAGAAAAGTTACTTTTCATAAAACATAGTAATGTGCAGTGAATTTGCTATTGTTATCTTTCATGAAATAATAACTCTCCAGCATAATAAATATCAGTTTTTACTACACAAATCAAGGTTATTTGAGATTCTCAGCAGTAAGATGTACGGGAGGAGGATGAGACGAAGCTGTTTGGTTCTGCGTGTGAAGATTCTGGAACTCCGCAGTCACCATGGATTGGCTCCTCTCTGCCACTGGCTGAGGTGGTATCGCTGTCATCATCCACAGGAGGAGAAGCCTTAACCCCAAGGCACCTCTGCTGCCACCCCCCAGAAAACCCAGGCTCACATGGCACTGCAACCGTAACCTGTATTGCAAATTAAGAGACACACCTAAGTACTTGAAGCTACCAAAATAGCAATGGCCAGATAACATTCCCATCCCCATCATCTGGTGGCCACAGAATTGTCACCTGATAGGACCTGATAGGGTCCTGGCTGACCCCAAGTCTGCCAACCTGTCACCAGGGCTGACCCCGGGGTCCTTTCCAATCTCTCGATTCTAAGCGGGAGTTCATTATCTAGGAAAGTACATTAAGAGCTTTTCATGCACTTCAACACCTCTCACAAATTATAGCAGTCGGATGTAATTTGGATTAGATAAAATATGTATTTATTTTATGGAACACACATGCAGACAATAAAATTTTGTTTAACAGTAACCATATTATTCAGGGACTCAGTAATGGAATTCTAACCTTTATTATTGGATATTACTTTGGGGGGCATAATTGAACTGATGTAATTCCTAGTTGTCTTCTGAAGGATTTTCCCTCCTGGCTCATTGTTTATCTGGACGATGCTAGAGCGCTGCTTATCAGCTTGGCTGCAGTCCGGGACAGGGCCGCAGCTCTCTCTTCACTAAGCCACACAGCCAGGCAAAGCTTAGACCTAGGGAATGGCTGCTGCTGAGAATGCTCCAAGCTGCCATCTCTGACCCGGAAGTTTGCAGTGGATATTGTTGGGGGCAGGAAGAGTTGGGACCAGGAGACTGACAGAGAGCGTGTCTGTGTCACTGAGGTGCTCCAGCGCTACCCAGGTCACAGAGAGTCAGTATGCAGCTTGGCTCCAGATTTGGATGCAGATTCTTTCTGTCTGAGTCCTGTTGACCAGATGCAAAGGATTTAGGCTCTTCCTGAGAGTGAAAGTAACTGTCTGAATTCTCCTCCCCCCGCCAAGTCCTGTTATTAAGAATTGTATTGCATTGTCCATGGCTAAATCAATCAGTCTGCCTGGATGATTACAATTCCCTTTTGCAAGGGGAGCACACCTTTGAAGCATGTCCTCTTGCAGAAGAGAGGACAGAAAAGTCCTCCGTTAGGAAGGAGGAAGGCTGAGGTCACAGGACCCACTGATGACCACGGAGTGGATGACATAAAGCGTCCTGTGCGATGTCTAGCAGGCAAAGTGGAGCCTGGTGTGGGGAAGATGAGATGTAGATGGAGGTAGGGTGCAGGTCAGACCAGCACTGGGCTGCAATGGGGCCAGGGTAGGTGTGTGCTAAGGGCAAAGGAGAATTGAGGGGTGAAGGCTGCTCATAAGGAAGGTGCAGGACAGTTTAGTGTCGAGACAGTTTTGTTGATCATTTAACAGGATCGTAAAGCCATATTGAGGTTCTTGGTTTCTACTGCTCTGTTGAGGTTGAGCCGCAGCCCTTTTCTTCCCGTGTTTCTGGGGAGCCAGGAAAGACTGACCAGTGCTGTGAGGTGCTGGAGGGCAGAAGAGTGTCACAGGGAGAGGCAGACAGTGGGAAGCAGGGCTGTGATTATCAGAGGCGTCTCTCACTGTCGGGATAGTCTGGGTAGAAGCCTGTTACCTTCCCTGTTGTCTTTTTGCTGTAAGCCTAAGTGAACCCGTATCGGTGGGCGGTGTTTTGTAGTAGCTTTAGATGTTCGTTTGAGTACACAAAGTTCCCACAATACAGATCTTCCTTTCATCCCTGTCATCCAGCTCACCTTCATTTCTTGTTCATCTGTAAAGCATGTGATCTGGACAGACTCCCTTGGGAGCTGTCTTTTGCTGTCAACGCTCAGGTGGCCCAAACGCCATTGGCAACAGCGATGACCTCGGGATGTCCTATGGCCAAGCATCTTCCGCCAGTCCTTAAAACAACACAGATTTTACTTTTTGCATTTTGATAGTAAAAATTTCTATGAAAAATGTTTGAGAGGCATAGTAATACTGAAAACACCTGTTAAATTCAGTATTTTGAGTTAGATGGATTTCTGTAGCGAACGTGGTTGAGTCACTGCCCTCACTGGAGGAAGCACTGACACGTTGAAGGGAATTAGTTAGGGCTCTGTTTCGTCTTTTGGACTACAGAAAGTTGAATTGCCTCTGCTGACTGTCTCTTTAAGAAGTGAGAAAATGAAAAGAAAACCACATTATGAGAGTCAAAGTTGAACCTAACCCTTTGTCAGATAGATTTGCTAAAGTTTAAATAAAATAATTCGAGGACATGTGCATAGCTGTTTAGGTGGGGCTGTCACTGAGTAGATCCACTGAGCTGGGCTTTACCGATTAGTAAGAGAAGGTAGGTCTACAGACACGTGTCCCCAGCATACACATTAATTACACTGAATGTATAAATTCTCCTAGGCCCATTGCTGCTTCCAGCCATGGAACGTTACCCTTTATGGTTTTTATGGCCCAGGATTCCTGGGGCTACGATACACACGCTGAAACAGAGCCTTAGTCAGGAAGTGGCCCTAGCGGATCTGTCCACCCCCTGCAGGTGCCCTGGACACGCAGCTGCCGGCGAGCGCGCACGAATCTCTCCGCACGTGCCTGTTCCCCACGGTGGTCTGAGGTGGGAAACCTCAAACAGATCGAGGAAGTGAGAGGCAAATAGATTCTCAAGTCCATAAAACAGGTAATGGCCTCCCTTCAATAATTATATCTCTATAAAAAATAATAAAGAGGACACAAGGCCACACTTTTACGGCATTTATGCTAATGTGTTGCAGAACACTGGCTAGATAGAGACTGGCGCTGGTCACAGGCAGCTGGAATCGGAGGGTCATCTGACCCACTCCGTGCAGACCTGCCTCAGCGGGTTCGCGGCGTGCGGATACCCAGGGTTACCGCGCCGTGGCCCCGGGTCTCTTCCATCTTCCATACAGGTCCCTATTGAATTCTTCAGCCTTTTTGAATTCCTTGATGATTGCAACAACTGCTAAAATAACTTTTCCAACAGTAAGTAGTTGCAATTATATCTGTTATGAGCTTCTCAGGGGTCTTCTTCAGGGGAAGTGGGGAAATACTCAAGGGTGGGGATTGCACTGCAGAAACAAAACGCTCTTCGGGAAGCTTGGCAGGGCTATTGAACTCGGACTTTAACTGTCTATACTGAGTGTATATTCATAGTTCTTTTTAAAAAATATATTTCTGAAAGTGCTGGGGAAAGAAGATGAAGTTCTTCTGCATTAGCATGACACGTTGTTCAATAGTTGTATGAATCTGAGGACCCTGTGCTTGGCCAGTAGCTTCGTGGTAGGCTGTAGTCCTCCCAGTGTCAAGGGACACCCTAATGCAAGTCTGGGCTTATTCCGCCTCCCCTGTCTTCCTAGCTGCTGCTGTGTCTCCTGGGATTGGTGTGGCTGGGGTGGGCAGCTTTTGGCTTCTGTCAAAATCAAATACAGTACTTGTAGGTGACCTCATTTAGAATCTAATCCAATTTTTTTGAAAAAATACCTCCAAAGACCTACTTAAATAGTTGAACATTTTAATGTTGACAGTGTGGTCCGGTCATGTTTGACTGTTCCATGTGCATAATTTTCTGCAAAACTGTCCCCCCTCCCACATCTTTTGTGAGCCCCAAGATCCAGTTTCTCCAGAGAGAATCACCTTGTCCCAGTTGTGGCCACTTGGAGCCTTGCCCATCTCTGCTGATCCTCTTCAAGATCCACGCTGATTTGGTCATGGAAAAACACAGTGTTTTGACAACAAAACCAGTCCCATAACACATTTGAGTTAATAAGCAAAGGTTTACAAATAAAAGATGGAAATGCTTTCCCAAAGGGAGCCATGTGTAGTGTGAATAATTGTCCTTAGGGCTCTAGGCAGGACCGTAGAGTCTCTTGGTGCCACCACCGAATCCAGTGGCAATCCCACCACAGCAATGGCCTCCAGCAGTATAAACGGGAGGAGTGAGAGCAGAGGAAACACTGGTAGACCTTTGGTTACCAGAGCACTGGGTCAGGTGGGGAGCTGGGATATACATATTCATAACCTGGCAGTTCCAGGAGCCTGCGAAGGTATAAGGGACTGATGAGAAAAAAGTTGATTTATGATGATCTCAAAAACATGGTCTCCCAAGATGTATTCTGCAGCTCTGAGACTTCAGGTTTAAGCTCTATTAATTTTACAGAGCTGTCTGAGGTTACCCATCTGTTTAAAGGTTAACTGTCTTCACACTTATGAAATGGGTATTTCTGTTTGGGTTCTTACTTTCTTCATGTTAATGATTTAAAATACAAAATGCAAAGCCAGTGAAATTGCTTTAAATCTTTCGCATGAAACATTTACCTGACCAAATTTTTGAGAGACATGAAGAATTATTCAAGTCCTTTTCAGTGACAGCTTGAAAATTCAGCCACTTGACGTGTGTGATTTTGAACAAAGCAAAACGAAAGCATCAACCAGACCAGAGCAGGCGTTCCGGGAGGGAGAGCCCAGCCCGCGAGTGTGGAGAGGGTACACTGTGGGTGTGGGCACCGGGAGTTTCTTTTTGGATTTCTGTCTCACAGTTTCTGTACATAAAATATTATTCAAATATGTGCTTTCAGAATCTGAACATGGTTATGTAATTATGTGCCATTCTTTTACATTTCTGGAATTTTATCTCTTCATATAAAAGAGTACATAATTTTTCTCTCTTAATAGTTTTGAAAGTATGACAAGGTGCTTTGTAAATCTGGATTTGAACATAACATTTTGAAAATTCTGTGACCTAAGACAATTTATAAGTCATTTGTTTAGCTTTGTGTACTATTGCTAATCGGAGCAGCTCGCAGGGGCAATTATTTGTATTTCTTCAGACACAAAGCATTCTATTGATCTGGAGTGGGGGCCAGCACACCTCCAAAGGGCCTGCCATTTCACCACACACCACGCGTGCCCTGTGGTGGTGCCATGGGTCGCTGTGCACGGGGGTAGAGAGGGATTGGCCCACTCTGTCCACTTCTCTTCTCTGCCTCCCTGTTGGGTTGCTAAGCTTTTGCCAGACACTTGGCCAAGGATTAAGGTTACCATGGTTACCTGAGAGTAGCCCCATGGGGTGGACTGCACTCCACATGGTGTTCCCATCCAAACTTTTCTGATTGCACGATCCTGTCAGCAAAAGATTTTTGAGTACTTCCCTCTTTATGTGCCTATTTATTATTTCAAAAAATAGTCATGCAAGTTAGTACTGATTTTAAATGCATTATAAGTGCGTTGTAATTCTAAATGCACATATATAGTGTAAAAATAAAAAAAAGACTACATGTAGGTGAGATAAAATATTTCAAGCTATTTATTTAATTTGTTTTCACCCTCAAAACACCTTTTTGGTTTCCACTTGGAGAGGTTTACATCTGTATTCTGGATACTTGGTTGCAAGCTGACCTGTTGGTTACAATGGATTCCTCCTACCTTTAACCAGTATCTAAGCGCAGAACGTGAGCCCAGGGCGGGATCCATCATTAACAGTGGGAGGTGGATTAACATTTTTCTGCTTCCATTTTGTGACTTGACTGAATCGAGGGGGTCATTTTTCTTTCTTGTTGCTAGTCTCTGTGTCATTAGTTCAGGTCCCACATTCTTTTGCTCAGTCGTTGTGAAACCACGTTCCTATTTCATGAAACTAAGCCACACAGTCTGTAAGTCCATGTGGTCACAGGTAAATGTGACAATTTGCAAATTTGCCCTTATGCTCTGAACACTTCTGTATCCCTGTGAATCACCTTCAAAGTATCCCACTTGGTGATTACCAGTTCGTCCAAGGTACAAAGCATGTTCAAGGATAATTTAATATCAGCATAAAGTTTCCAGTGATTGCAGAGTATGATTTCTGGAGTCGGAATTCCATACTGAAAAACATTCCTAGCTCCATGATCTTGAGCAAATGACACAAACGTTTTGTAACTCAGGTTTTTTATCTGTAAAATGGGAATAATAATAATATCTTCTCCATAAGATTTATGAGGATTAAATGAGCAGAAGTATCTGTAATAATGGAGTGTATGCTATAAAGTGCTGTTATGTTATCATCATTGCTGCTATCCTTGTTATTAGCTTATCATCGGTTGAATTTTTTGTATTGAACTTGAATCTGATTGTAGCAAAATAAGAGCTATTAAGATTTAAGCATAGACATTCAATTTAAAAAGTCAGGACTTGGTTAGAATCCATGTGGGGCCCTTGCACATAAAATAATACTGTTAAACGAATTACATGAGGGGAGCACAGGTACCCTCTGCAGGGACCCTCTCTTTCTCATCTTCCCTTGGTCTTTACCCATGATCCTCTATGGAGTTGCCTATCATCTATCAATCATCTAGCATAATGGTGCAAGGTCCTCCTTATCTGCCTGTGCTGAATATTATAACCAAGATACAGCTGTATTCCCAAAGCACCTCCTTGATATTGAAGGCCTGATTTTTCATCCTTAAAACCCAGTAAGTAGAAGCCAACATAAAAAAAAAAAAGGCATATCTCTTTTTTAAAAGAAAGTAAGAGGTAGGGTAATTCTTGATTAACTCTGCTGACAACACAAAATGCTCTTCCACCGTGACTTGCTGGTTTAACTGCGGATTCGCGGTGAGCGGAGCTGTAGGTGTGGTAATTAATAGCGCACCATCTGAAGATTTCTCCAGACAACAGCGGCTGATGATCACTTTTGTGTCTATCTCTGTCTTTCTCTCTATTGCTCTGTTCTTTAAAAGTTGCCTTCTGCAAATGTTCTCCAGCTGTTGAGAAATTGTTTTTCATCTGGCGCCGGCAATTGTTTTTAAGGGATTGATTCAAATGCATAAGGAGTCCCAGGGACTAGTATTTGCATTTGCAACAATAATTATTAGATGCTAAAACTGTGGCTACATGAGGCAAGAATTTCTAATTATTCTCTATTATTTAGGCCCAACTCTTCGGCTCTCTCACATCCGCACAATCTGCTGAGCGCATCCGCAGTGCCCGGCCCAGAAGGCTCGGGCTTGCTAGTCTGACTGCAGCTGCCCCTGTGCCGCTGTCCCCAGGAGGCCCCTGAGTTGACCCCAAATTTGTTTTGCTTCATTTAAAATCCTGAGGACAGCATCAGCTCAAAGCACCGCTGCACGGTGGCCTAACCTCTGTGTCTCTTCGCCTTTCACCTAACAGCCTGCGGGACGGGGTGGGAGGTGTAGCCGCAGCTGCTTCCCGGGGCTGGCAGGGAGCGGCCTCTTGGCTGGAATGGCTCCTGGGGTTGTCGGGAGCGGATTTCAGCTGCGACGGGGCCTGCTGGTCTTTCTGGCGACATTAGGGCACAGCCAAGAGGCCTGCGTGGATTGCTAGTGGGAAACATTCTCATTTCGAAGGGGCAACATCTGAGTCGTGTTTCCAGGGATTTGGTATCATCATAGCTATGGCTGAGAAGCATAAAGAAATAAAATGTAAATAAATACAATATTGTAGTTATATGACTGTTACTCATGTAAACAAAAATGGAACAAATATTACAAATGAACAGAAACAGTTTTCTTTATTTTTCAGTGCTAAGGATTGAACCTACAGCCCCTCATATGCTAGCAAGTGTTTTACCACTGGGCTGCATCTGCCTTCTTATTCGCTTATTATTACTGTGTCATCACAGTCATCATCATCATCGTCGTCATCATCATCATCATCATCATCATCATCATTGCGGTACTGGGACTTAAACCCAGGAAGTCCTGGGCAATCTTCAGCTTTTAATTATTTTGAGACAGGGTCTCCTTAAATTGCCAAGGCTGGACGAGAATTTATTGTGACCCTCTTGCCTCAGCCTCCTAAGTTTTCGGGAGGTTAGCCTTCCTAAATTATGACGAAGAGGGACATGAGTAGATTCCTCTTCTCTTTTTAAAATGTATTTTCCTCAAGTTGCACCCTTTCAGGTTTCACCTGAGCAGAAAGGAGATTCTTGAACATATTCTAAGGCAAAGATTTCCTTGAAAATAACAGATAGATATTCTTGCATTCGCTGTGATCTGGGGTGGTGAAGAATCAGAGTCTCACATTGCTCTACTCTGAGTTGTCGCTGGTAAACATGTCCTCAGAGAGAGGAGAGTCAGTCATGCCAATCATGATACACCAGAGAGGGATGGAGGACAAGCTGTCCCAGGGAGAGAGAGATGTCCTGGGGGCCTTGGAGAGGCCCAGGGAGCAGAGGCTTGGGAGCCCTGGTTTGGACTGTGTTCTGTGGCTCTGACTCTGAGCTCATCTTATGGATGGAGAAAGCTGGGTTGGGGTGGGAGCAGGGGAAGGACAGGGTGTGATGAGGAAGCTGTGGTCGCCAGCCATCCCCGGGGCTGCTCTTTGCAGGAGACTTCAGCCCTGGATGCTTGGCCTTGCAAAGGCTGGACTTCTTAGCTGGTCATTGGCAGTGTCGCTGGGCCCTGTTTCTTTGGGAAGGTGAGAGTGAAGAAGTGCAGACTGGCCAGGGGGCCTTATTCCAAGTCTGCACTGATCTATGACTGTGGGTCTGAAGATAAATTTCAGTTTTACCTCTGCCAAGGCACAGCATCACTGCTGGACAGGCGCAGTTGACTGCCATTCATTCAGCTGCTTGCCCAGAAGGTGCAGGGATGTCCTGGGGCTGGGCAGCAAAGCACACAGGAGCCGGCCCAGGATACGAGTTAATGGGTCCGCAAGCTTCACAGTGCTTGGGCAGCTCTGTTATGTCAATAAAAAGAACTCCTGTAAACCTGGTGCCAAAAGGCCAAGCTGCAAAGTATCTGTGATGATCCAAAGTGCACAGTGCAATGTCTAGGTAGATTTGATGGAAGAAACCCTTGGGCTCCTGCAGAGAGAATCCTCGCTTTCCTTCAGAGCTTCCTCCAGACTCTGCTGCTCTGCCTTCCGTGACCAAGCATTTTGAATTTACTGTTGGAAGGATTTCTTTAGTAGTGGAAATGACTCTAATTATGAATCTGTTGGAGAAAAGGTAACAAATATAGTGAAAGTAAAGAGTTGCTAATAGAAAACAAGTTTACCTGGCTGATACACAATATCAGTGAAGACTCTGCCCCCACGTGTCTCGGAGATAAGGCAAATGATTATTACCTGGGAGATTTATTCCTAGGAAAGAAAAGCCCTTTCTTCAATTTGACTCAAGGTCAAAAGTCTCTGCTCCTCCCTGATTGTAAAAAATATTTGAAATTCAGAGACCAGGACAAGGGCTGTATATGAAGGAAGGGGAAGAATAAATCAATCACCAGAATGGTATACTCTTTAAACTGCTAAGTTGACATGAGCAAGGGGCAAAACTATTACCTAAATGGGAATTCAGAACTAAGCCCAGATGATCCATCCCATTGGGAAAGAGTACAATTCCTTTGGGTCCCAAAACAAGTGTATTGTATATGAGAAATGCATTGGTAGCGCTTACTAGAAAGATTGGTTATGATTTCCAGGGGGCAGCTCTTGACCAACTCATCATTACAAAAGATATATAATTCAGTCTGCGCTTGTGTGATATCCTCCACATTGTGATTGCTTCTGTGATTAGTTATTATAACACCCAGTGAGAGGAGAGACTGATAAACTGAGATCAAGGAGGGTTAGGATGCCTTTTCCCAGCCATATGACAAACAACAAACAAGGGTTTGATTTTCTTGCCCCAAGAGTTGCACTACTCACTCGCATGTCGTGGAAGGGATGGGCAGCAGTGTCTGCTCCGTTCTAGCTTCCGACACTGGAGCACCCTGAAGATATCTTCATCTGCTTTTAAAATAAGAGACATGTTTAAAACAAGAGAAATAAAGCAAAATGGTTCCAGTGTCCTTTTAGATTTCTTTGCAAGTAGAAGAGATGCTAAAATTTTAAACTCATTTTAACCCAATTGCAGAAAGCATTGGGGGGAATTTTTTTCTAACCTTTGCAGAGTTATTTAGTGGGGGAATTTTTATGTGTATTTTCTTTTAAAAAAATATGGATGAGATTGTGGCTAATTTTATCATCTCCTCTTTGTCATATTGGTGTTTTATTAATTTTCTATAATAATCATATATTAAGGAAACATATTTTTTAGTTTTTTAATTTTTTATTTTAAAGATAGTAAAATCCAACAAAACATAACAGAACAGTCAATCTAAAGAAAGCAGTAGAACTGGTACAGAACTTCAAAGAAAGATACTATGAAAACAATAGCTACTACAGTGTATCTTGTTGTATTCAGAATGGTTGACCTTTCCATCAGGTATAGTAAAATCAAACCAAAAAGAAAACACAATAAAACCAATAAAAACAGGATATGAAATGATGCCAAAAAAAAAAAAGAAAGAAAGAAAGAAAAGAAAAAAAGAAACGCAAATTAATCAGAATAAAGCAAGACACTGAGAACAATATTGGGCCTCGAAGACAAGACAGAGGAAAATCCCCCATAGTTGCTACATTGCATACTGTCATCTTCCCAAGAGATGCTCAGACTGCCAGCCCCAGGCCTGCAAAATCAAACAAACAATACAAGCGTTTAGTTGCTTTATGTGCCTTAGTTGCTATCAAGTTAGCCGGTCCTCTGAACCAGCAGTTTGCTTATGGGGGGTTGGGGGGTAGGGCATGTCCTTGATTCTTAGCCCACACACAGGTAGGCATACAGGAGATGCATCTTTCTCTCCCTGGAGTCCGCGCCAGTTGTGCGGTCACCAGGAAGGAAGGCTAGTTTTCTTCTGGTTGGAGCCTCCCTGCCCAACATGTTGGGTTCTCGAGAGGCTCATCTTTCTCTTGAAAACATATTTTTTAATCAAAACAAAAATGTGCTGTAATATGTTAGCTTTTATGGGTAAGGATTCTGATACGCAGAAATGTATTCTTTTCATAGGATCAGGGTCTCTCATGCCCCCAGACAAATGTGTCTGCTGCAGAGGCTCTAGGCTGAGGCAGCAGGGTTCAGTTCTTCCTTAGAATCAGGAGAGCTGGGTATTGCGGCACATGCCTGTAATCCCAATTATTCTGGAGGCTGAGGCAGGAGGATCACTGCTTCCAAATGCAAGAAAAGAGCCATAATTCCCTCTGATGAATGTGTTCATCATGTGTGTCAAAAGTGTACCAATTAAATTTATTAAAAAAACAAAATTTAAAGAAAGAGCAAGGCATGATGGCACATGCCTGGAATCTTAGCACTTGGGTGGCTGACCCAGGAGGATCGCCATGAATCTAATGCCAGCCTGGACTATATAGCAAGATCCTGTCTCAAACAACAATGAAAAAAATTTTAAAAAGCTTTTTTGTATTCTGAAGGCTCTGGCTTCAATCCCCAGTACAAAAAAAAAAAGAAAAGAGAAGAGAAAAGAACTAAGAGGAGGCTCCAGAACAGACAGCCTCCTGTGTATTAGCCCATCCATCTTGGAGAGGCTTGGATAGTGATCTGGGTTCCTTGTCTTGAGAGGAAAATCATAATCATAAGGACAATGAGTCCTCTTAGCAGTGGTGACTTAAGCCAGAGAGAGGCTGGAGGGTCTTCACAGTAAGACCCAGATGGCCGCAGAGAAGTTCAGACTCGGGTGGAACCCGTGCTAGCTATTTCTAAGTCAACCCACACCCGAGTAGAGAGACCCACAGCGAGCCCTGTGCACCTGATGACCAGCTCCACTGCTGACTAACTTCGTCATCCTCTCGCTCTCCTGGTGGGTTCCTTAGAAATAAATCCCAGGTATCAGCACCTTGCGTCATACCAATGTCATGGCTCCCACAAAGGCTCCTGAGGACCCAAGAACATAGCCCTGTGCCGTATCACACTTCCACCCTAGGGATGGTGTGCTGAAATCATTGATCACACAGCAGCATTCTCTTGGATGGTTCTGGGTGTGTCTCTGTTGTCTGCTTTCAAATTCACATCTCAGTAAGGGCCACACCTTTTATCGATTTTATTTGGTTGACATGCTTCTCCAGGTCTTAACCTAGAGATTTCTTCTCCCTCTGATTCTATCATTGCCTTTTTTGAAGAAATGGACCATTTGTCCTATGAAATTTCCCACTTTTTGGATTCTGATGATTGCATTTGAATATATTGTTTAATCTGTTGTTCTATCCTTTGCATTTGCTGTACCTAGAAGCTAGGTCTAGATCACTGTCTTTTCTTTCTTTTTTTTTAAAGAATAATTTACAGTCCACTGCCACTGATAAAAGAAAATGTCAACTTCTGAAAACTTCACAACCATTTAAAAATGTTCCTGCTGATTGTTTTAAATACATTACTTTTGGGCATTTTAATTATGCTCCCCAATTGTGCCCATTCCCATTTTGATGAACTAATTTTCCATCAGGCAGTGGATTCCTTTTTGAAGATTTTCCCTTTTCTTTTCTGAATGCTTAAGTAAACCCTGGCAGAGAGTACCAGAGTTCTCCATAAATGAATGCAGAACTTTGTGAGAGCTTTTGATGACACTTCAGAATTTCAGAGGCCATGGGAAATCCCTGCTTTGCTCTAGGAGGGAAGGGTCACCCATTTCTTTTTAGCAAACAGGGAGATTGTCTGGCTCCCGGTGAAGAGACATGATCAATATTCAGTCAAATAAACAAGGGATATTCGGATTATGTAGACATAATTTATATATATTTTAAAAATTACAAATTGTTTATAATGATACCTGGTGTGTGACATTGCCATTTTTACCAAAATCATCTGTTTATTGAGCCCTGATAGAAAGCAGACAACCAAGTGTCCTGGCTGTCTCACTGCCACCCCTGCAGTTCCCTTCTCAGCTCTTCACCCTGCTTCGATGCTGGACTGACCACTGGCCAGGTGGTGAGATGCAGTGGATGGGTGGATGCAGAGAGGGTTTCTGAGTGAAAACTCAGTGACAGATGTGACCGGCTCCCCTGGAGCTGTTTGTCTCACAGCATGGCTGCCTTGAGGACACTTTATGATTTGGTCATAGAATATTTAACTGCAGGCACCTTTTTGAGTTGGGTTAGAAGACTATCCCAGTCTCAGCCTCTGCTCTAAATACTGCTTCCTCTAAGCCTCTGCAATAGGCAAAAAAGACTAAAGAGTAGACTCTGGCTCTGAGGCAAAGGAAGATTTGAAGTGAAAGCCTTTCAGAAGAGGGAGCCCTGCTCATGGGCCTCAAGCCCAGGATGCAGCTCGCTCAGCGGGAACAGAGGCCAGCTTCCTGCGTGCTGCGGTGTGAACAGGCCGACTGAAACTGCCCCTTCTTTCCTTTGCAGTTGTTGTGTGTCTGGGGCTGACTGTGATGGCTTTGGGACCTCACATACAGGTGCAGGAATCCTTCAGCAAGTCTTGCATCTTGCTGGGCCTATTCTGCATGGAAGCATGTGATGAAATTCAAAAGCCAAGTCCAGAGACTTTTTGTTGCCATGATTAATCTTCCATCTCACCCTAGCTGACCTGGAGCACATCCTGATGTGGTTGCAACCATCCCAGGAGCATTTTGCTTACCATTTCCTAGGGATCAAGTCAGTTCCAGAGTGGAGGGTGCCAGAGGAACAGCTTCTGGACACCTCCGTCTTCTGGGCTGCAAGGATTCTTTCCTCCCCCACATAGGATGCTGCCTGGCACTTGAAACTACTTTAATTAATCTTTTTGGGGAAGGAAGTGTTTTGAAAATGTGACAGGCACTCACAAGGGACACAATGGGTGGATGGTGGGCGCACGAGGGAGCCCCGCACACTCATCTGACAACGTAGGGTACGTTCAACAAGATGTGGGGAAGAGTGAGCCCTGCAGGACAAAAAATGAAAGAGGCATTTAATTGGAACACTTAGCAATCACAAAACCAAGACAGAGGTTAAATTGTTTTGAGCAAGAGAAATTAATACATTAAAGGTTACATTTCCAACTGTGAGGCAGTGAGCTGGGCTCCTCGGTGGTGTCAGAATTACATAAGGCAGGAGAAATGACTCTGAAATGATTGTGGAATCATTAACAAAAGGCAAGGCAAAGTAAGACACTTCCCAGCAGGAGGGTGTGAAGAAGAATAAAGACGCGGAGAGAGCTCATTAAGAATGAATTGCAGACCATAAACATTTGAAACCACTAAGTGTGGAGTTCTATCTGTTATCTAATGACTCAGAGATTATAAAACTAGCGATGACTTTCAGAAAAGGAGTTGACTTTGGGGGAGGTTGTTTGCAGTTGCACATGCAAGAAAAGGTACGTTTTCTTTTTTGTGTTTAGTTGGGGGAAAATCTCTTATTTTGTAAATCAGCACAATTTAAGCAACTTCAGCTATCCTCTGACAGATTTTTCTGTTGTATAATTACACATGGTCTCCGATTTAGCTATAAGTGTATTAAGGGACTGCGCTGGGCAGGGGAGGGGAAGCAGCAGGGTGGGGGAAGGGCAGGAGCAAATGACAGCACCTCGCGGTCTCACGGCGGAGTGACTTGCCACTTCATCTTCAGAGAGCCCCAGAAATCTCCATCCAGAAAGCCTTGCCGGTAAATCCTCTAAAATGGATTCATGCATTGCTTGTGTCGAGGGCATTCTATTTGTGCTGCTGTTAATTGCACAGCTTGATGGGCAGAGTCAGGACAAAAGAAATGAGACAATCCATCCTCGGTGCTCGCCTTCCCATCCCCCGGCACACCCTCCTCCCTGCAGGGAAAAGCAATACTTGAAGCCTGTATGTTTTAAGACTCCAAACTCTGGCCATGTATGAGCTCTTTGATTTTCCACAACGCTTAGCGCTGTACTTCCCAGTGTCCTCCACTCGGAGGTTCACCCAAGTCAAAGATGGTGGAGAAGCAGTGAACCACAGGACGGGGCGTCACACCCAGGCCTCTCGAGTGCCTCTCCGGAGGATGAATGGTGCTCTAGCTGTGCCATTGCCCTGTCCTTCCGGAAAGAGCAGAGCGCTCTGGGAAGCCTGGGGGAGCCAAGGCTTTCCTAATGGCTCTCGGCGCGGCAGCACGGTGTCGCTCAGAGGGCAGCCGTGTGCAGACAGCCCTCCCCTCTGCAGGCCACGTTCTCTCTTCTCGCGCCTCACCGGACACGTGGTGGAGGACCAAGCCTGCTGGACTCGTCTAACACTCTTAGTCTTTGTTGCTGTTGCTTTTTTAAGGTCCAGAACAGATGAGACCAGCTTCCATGTCTTTTCTCAGCTACCAACTAGAAGGAGCAAGATTAAAGTAAGTTATTTAAGTAATTATTAATGTCAATGTGGTTGTTATAAAAAAAATAGGTTGCTGAAGGACATCAAGGAACCCCCACCGCCTTGGGATAGCTACTCATCTGTGTTCCAATGGCACGATCGTGAAATAAAGCATGCTCTGATTACTGACTTGTCACGGTGGAGGGAAGGAAGTTCCTCCGCCCCCACTCACTTAGGACCTGTGGTGAGCAATGGTACGCAGAGGCCAGTGGTCTTCTGAGTTGACTGGCGGAACCCTTCATCCAGCGAGTTTAAAGTAGGGGCACCAGGGAGCAAGCCTGATGTGCTCAATGATTTATTGGGGTGCAAGAAGATTATGTATATAAATTTTGTTTTTAAAGAAGAAAGTAAACTTGCTAAGCATCGCTGTCTAGATCGGCGCTGGTGTCTTGTTCTTTTGGTGTGTCATGTGATCGTGTCTCTTGAGGTTCCTGCTGCCTGCGCCCCCTCCAATTCCTCTGTCGAAGCCCGAACCCCTCACTCATGGTGATATCATGAGAGGGCCCTTGTGATGGAATTAGTGCCCTGATGTGCAAAGAGGCCAGAGCTCCCTCCTTTCTACCAGGTGAAGACGCAGTGCAGAGGTGGCCGCCGCAAGTCGAGAAGGCGGTCCTCGGGGGAGTCGGATGGGCTCTCTGTGGACTCCTCAGCCTCCAGACCTGTGAGAAGCAAGCACCGCCATTTTTACCCCAGGATATGTTACTCTGCTGTGGCAGCTTGTGCAGACTAACACAGTCCGTGAGGTGGGTTGGGGGCAGGAGGGGACCCCACGAAGCAGAGGGTTTATCAGCAAGGGCAGCCAGAATATTGCCGCCTATGTATGCCAACCTGGTAACTTTATCAATCATATTTTCTACTCTTAAGAAAAGTAATCCTCACTGAATGGGCAAGTGGCTTCATAAATTCTTGCAAGGAAACTGCAGGGTGAAAGCAATACCAATAACACAGCTAGCTGTGACAAAAACAAAAAATAGCTAGCTCTGACACTGTCAAGTGTGAACAATGACACTTCTTACTTTTTGATTTTTTGCCTTGGAAGATACAGCTCTTTTATAAAAATGCTATTTATGTTAACATAACAAACAGCAATGTGTTAAATGAATTTGTACTTTAAATTTTTCTCTTTTGATTTCTTATACATTAAATCCAGTAGTTACATCCCATATGAAAATGCTTTAAAGCCATCAGTAGATTTTGAGAGTATGAAAGGGTTCTGGGACCAAGAAGTTAGAGAACTGTTATTGAAGCTTTAAATACAATTTATAGAACCATTCAAAATTCATTTTAAGCATTTTTTGGTTGCATTTGCCTACACTGTTAAAAATGGTGCCTCACAAAGGTACAGTATGTGTAATTAATACTTAGGACAAGGGTGACCCTTATGCTTAAGGGACAGTGGTTTCAGGTATATGTTTTAAATTGTGCTCTTGATCACTTTGAATTGTTTGGTCACTTTTTTTGGTCAGATTAGATTTTATTGTGACAGAGGTCGCATTCCTATGATGTGCCTTTATTCACGTTTTAAAATATCCAGTGGATGGCCTAGTGTATATCCGGACGCATAAGTCTGCTCCTGCCTTTAGTCTGTTGTGATAAGCTGCTTTCATTGAAATATACAAAGAAAACTCCACTTCCTGCATTTGAAAAAGAGAGAACTGTTTCATTAGTTTTTTTTTTTTACATAATTGTAGACCTTTGATACTATACCAAAACTCAACAAGTGATTGTTTTTTAAAAGTTAATATTGACATGGAATCTGAAACTTTTATCAATGAACTTTTGTCCTCTCCCACGTTAAAATCCATTGGTCTCTCTTGCACTTTGAACTTGTTTTTACCCGTGCATGGTTTTGTAATATTTGGTACAGTTTCAAAAATATTTGTCCGCTGAGCTGTGCAGATCTTTAAAAATCTAGACATAATTCATTACATGTGATCAGAACATCACATTCACTAATATTACACAATTTTATCATAAAAGTTTTGAAGTTTGGGGAAGCTGTCAAGCTCATGAAGACAGATAATGTGTTTCAAAATTCTAATTTTCACTAAAAAGTTTGAATTTTATTCTTGGCAACAAATATTGTCACTTATTTTTCCTGTAGTTACAAGCTCACTGTGTTTGTTTTGCAAGAACACTTGCCAAATACCAAGTGTGAATAACTATAGTTGTTCTTCTAAGGAAGAAATGATGGTCCATGAAAAACAAATGGGTGGTTGGGTTCCCAGATCCAAGGGTCACGCAAGTGCTTTATGTGGAGGCAGCCTTTGCAAAGTGGTGCAAGTTCCTAGTTTATCTCTCAGAATGTTAAAAAGACACATGTGAAGATCAAGGTTTAGCAAAATAATAATTCTCATCAAGGAAATGTCATTGGCTTGCTTTTCTGTTTCTTTTCACAGTGTAGGTCGCAGGGAGTGGACGCGCAGTGATTGGTAGCACACCTGCACTCAGCTGTCTGCAATCTCTTGCACTGTTAGTTTTGCACCAACAGAGCAGTTGTGAACCTAGCCAAATAGGCAAGTAAAAGTCTCAGTATTAGGATGAAAATAGTTTTGGCCTCATGGACTGACTGAATAGGACTGATTGAATTTGAAGGGCCCGAGGGACAAAGAGTCACAATTTGATATACACTGGATTAAAGCAAGATTTTCAAAGGGAACAAAGCATTCAGTCACACTGAAGCATATTACTGTCAAAAGACACTCGGGAGGCTGAGGTAGGTGGAGTGTTGTGAGTTCGAGGCCGGTTTGGGCTACAATGTGAGCACAAGGCCGACCTGAGCTACATAGTACATCTGCCTCAAAAAACTAGGCTCAGGAGTTTGGCTCAGTGGCTTAAGTGCCTGTCTGGCAGGTGCAAGGTTGTGAGTTCAATCCCCGGTGAAAAAAAGATGAACAAGAAAGAGATTATTTAATTACACATTTGAGCCTTTAATAAATAAAACAATTTCAAATGTTAACATCTTTGAATTTAGTTTGGGTAAATAATGTAGTTATTATAGTAGTGCATGCTTATAATTTATAAATAATGTTATCTAAACTGTATCTGTATGTACAAACTTCTAAATATATATAAATATTTTCTGCGCAGCATTGGTGAGCAAATAATTAGGCACTGACATCATCAGCCCAAGAACGGAAGTCTGTGCAAGCCCATTCTGGGAGGAATCCCTACGAACATCCAGACTCCTAGATAGTCTTTCAGTGAAGGAAGATTGGGATTAGCGAAGGTAGAAGAAGACATCCCATAGGGAATGGCACTGATCGAGTTGCTTGGAGAGCGGCCACAGCCTGGGGGTACTGTAGAGCTTTCTCACCGCAGCTCCCACCAGTCTCTCGGGCAGGAGATCCGGAGCCTTCCTCACTGTCTCCCAAGCCCTCCTCACTCAGCGCTTCACAAGCCCCTGCGGACTCCACCTTCTCCTTCACATGCTCAGTCCTTCCACTCTTCTGTCTCTTCTGCCTTAGCTCAGCCCCTCTTCCTAGTGGCCTCCTACCTTCCTGCAACTGCGCCCCCTCCCGCCATGACCTTCTCCTGCACCAGCACTGGGCTGTTCTTCTGCCTTTCACAACCCCTGGTGCTCCTGTGACCCTCAGGGTAGAATCCAGGACCTTAGCCTGAACTTCGCCCTCCCCGGGGCTGTTTCTCCCTAGCCTCTGGGGGCAGGAAATTCTGCTGTGCACTGCTCTCGCGCCTGGAGTGCTCTGCCCTCCACCCCCATGCACTCTGCAGTCCCTGAGCTGAGCCCAGCCCAGTCCTTCAAACATCAGTCAAAGCACCATCTCTTGGAAGATCTGCCTTATTTAATTTTGGGTTCAAACCTTGGTTTTGCCATTTACTGTCTTCCTAACTTTGTCACATTATTTGCCCTTTCCAAGTATCAATTTCTTCTGCAGGCAAAGGGCCCATCTCATTGTACTCTGTGGGGGCGGGAAGAAAGCAGTGTGTGTAGGTGGTTCGTGCAGCCCCTGGAGAACTCTGTGTTTGACTAATAGCCACATCGCTCCTTTTGTCCTGCGTATCTTCTTTACTTCCTTAACGCTCTGACACAAAAGCCTGCCCACAGCCCTCTGTAATGATCATTTGTCATCAGGCCCTGTCCCTTGTTCCTTCTCTCATGGCCAGTACAATACTAGAACACTACACGACCCCAGTGAGTAGCCTTAAATAAGTGACAAAATGCAATCAGAAAGAAGAATCAGAAACGTGGCTGGTGCCGTCCAATATGGCAACCCCAGGGCTCAAGTAGCTTTTAAAATTCGCACACACATGTACGTAGGTACAGCAAGTCAAACCACAGATTAGTTCCTCGGTCACAGCACCAGTGTGGCGAGCACCTAGAGGCCACGTCTGGTGGGTGGTTTCCAACATAGAGAAGCAGATTAGGAAAAATCGCTGCAGAAGGGTCTATCAGACGAGCCTGGAACATTATGTTTTCCAGCTAGTGTTACCAATTTTACATCTCTTTCTCTAAAATAAAAGGTTTACATTTAAATTACTTGATTCAGAACCAATAGCAATACTAATATTAACAAGACATAAAAGTGCTAATAGTCAGCCAGCTGCTTGGCAATGCCCTAGGCAGGGTGTGTGTGAAGTATCGTTATGGTTTGAGAGAGGAAAGGTCTTGGAGTGGATTCACTCATCACCACTGCTCAACCCAATTGGGGTGGGCTGCCTGATGGGGTGGGTGGACGAGGGGCACAGCCCTGCAGTTGTGGAAACAGAGGCACTCCTTCGGGTGGCCTAAAGGGAGAATGGGAATTATGCACGTTTGGTCCATTACTGTGTGTCGCCCCTCTCAGAACAAGTTTTGTGTGGCCTTGGGGGAAATGTTGGTTTATAATTTGTAGTGACTGTTGTCACCGAGGGGCTTCCTTTTCCTTGGAAACCACACAATATTTCTTTTTCAAGTGAGCCTCCCCATCTCTCTGGGGGCCAAAACCCATCTCCATAGGCATATCCACCGTTGTCATGATGATGCTAAATTGACAAACCACATTATAGGAACTTGTTATTTATAATCTTGCCTCCAGTATTAGGTGGAGCAATGAGTTTCAGCACACGAAGTTTTTCGAGAAGCTAATTGTGACTACAGTCCGTGTTGTGTGGCGGCTAGGTGACAGCCCTGGCTTCCTAGGCTTCTTACTTGGTTTAGAACTTCCTCTTATGCCCATGCCAAGTCTGGCCACAGTGTGCACTGGTTTTCTGGTTCCCATTTTCCAGTTCCTTGGATAGGAGGGTATTGCTTGACTGCATCCTGCCAAGGTAGCAGAAGTCAGAGACTGCTTTCAAGCTTTCAATGCCAACAAAGACTTTGGTGGCAAATAGGGCTTCCCTGGATTTGAATTATACATGACCCAGGTTTTCAGGATGATTAATAACCTACAGCATGGCAGTCATGTGGAAATGTGACTCACACAGTCCTTGGCAGAATTCTTGGACCGGGGGAAAGGTGTCTCCGGATTAGTAACACATTGCGGTGCCAGCTCCGGATCATAGGATGTTAGAGATGGGACAGACATTAGAGGTCATATAGCTCAGGTGTTTAATGTTATGAGAAAAGGGCCTGGTAAGGTAGAGGGACTTCCCCCAGGGCACAGACCCAGGGCTAGAACTGAGTCATTTCGACTTCTAATGCTGTGTTCTCAGATGGCATTCTCGCTCCCTCCTCATCAAATCAAACACTGTCATGTTGATTGCTCTGTTTAGAAGTTTTGTTTTCCCAGGAGAAAGACAAGCTTTATGAGGTAGAGACCCTTTCTGAGTATTCCTTAGCACCCTAAAGAAATTGCAGTCAGCCTAGGGAAGACAAAACTAACTCATACAAAATTAGGAAGGAATGATTTTTTTCCCCTGAATGGGGATTCAGAGGAAAGAGATACTGATATGGGCTGGGATAATTGGCAAAATTTCCTAGAATCTGAGTTGTGTCTTCATGAGTAGAAGGACAGAGAGAGGACAGTCCAGGTGAGGGAACGCGAATACTCAGGCTGCTTCCGGAAAATGTCGGGAGGCGGGCTGCCGTGGGAACAAGGCGCTGTGTGAGGGAGGCACGGGAGGCGCAGGTGTCTGAGGTCTGCGACAGCAACAGCACCTGCGGTTCTGCAGCTGAGAGGTGCTGCTGTGGCTGGAGACCGTGTGTGTGAGAGCCTGTGGAAGGTAGCAAATGGGGGCCTGTCCTTGCAGCTAGCAAGATCTAAGTCTGAACCCCATCTCTGTGCCTTCTTAGTAGAGTGACCATGGCCAAGATGCATTTTTCTCACCTACTCTTAGTTTACTCCTCTGTACACTGGGGACAAGTGATTTCCTTCCAAGGACTGACAAAGGATTGGGTGTAATAAAATATGTGAAATGCTTTGATTAGCATTTCCTGACATTGGAAAATTCAGTTCATGTTGGGTATATTCATTTTCTGGGCTTGTTGGAGAAAATTATCTCAAGTTCAGTAACTGAGAACAACAGAAAATTACTCTCATTTTTCAGGAGGCCAAATTTTGAAATCGGAGTCACTGAGTTGAAATCAAGATGTCGGGGGAGCTGTAGTCCTGAATGGCCCAGTGGAGAAGCCACTCTCTTCTGAGCTTCCAGAGTGGCTTTCTTTGCATTCTTTGCTCTTGGTCACGCTCTCCATCTTCCAAGCATCATGGCAATGTCTCCCTCCGAAGCTGCTTTTCTGCTTCTGTCATGTAGCCTCCGTTTGGTGGTGAAGTCCCCTCTGGCATCCTTCCTTATAAGAACATGTGATGGGATTTGGGGTCTCCAGAACAGTCTGGGACAGCTCCCTGTATTGTCTGGGGCTTCCCAGAACTTCACGGTTTCCCAGGACCACTGTGACCCACGTAGGTATTAGGTGGTCAGGACACCAAGGAGCCAAAGCTCACAGCTCTGGAGTTAAACATCCAAGGCAAGGGGTTATGTGGCTCCTCCGGTTCCTGGAGGGAGGATCTGTTCCAGGTCTCTAGGCTCCTGGTGGAAGCAGAGGGGAAGGAGGTAAGCAGATGCAGGAGGTAGTAGAGACTGAGAATATGCGTACGCACTGTGTTTGTAAGCGTAAGCATAGGTGAATGTGTGTATGAGTGTGTCAATATACGTATGTGCCTGTGTTTGTGAGCATATGAGTGTGTATGTATGAGCGGCTGAGAACGTGTGTGGCATGTGAGTTCACGACTGTGTGAGCGTGGGTTTGCGCGTGCGAGAGAGGACGCTATTGAACAGGAAAGTGGGAAAAGTGACGGCGGTTGGAAAGGTTCCCTGTAGCGAGGCCACACCACCCAACCACGGGAAAGCCCTGCATGGCATTTGTCTGCACCGTGAGTACAGATGGTAGGAAGCCGTCCAAACGGGGAGACCAGAGAGACCCTTGAACGCGGAGGGAACGCCCCTAAGTCCCCTTTCCGCTGTATCTCCACGTGAAGCTGCAGTCCTCCAGCCACCAAGCTGGTAACTTTCAGCCACCAGAACGTCAATGGAGTCATTCAAAGTGAATGGGAAAGAATGCCTCAAAGCCACTAAGCGCTGGCCCCTGGGAGGAGCCCCCAGTCCTGGAGAAGAGTGGAAAAGGGCCCACGTGTCACGGATGAAACCGAACTGGGAGAACTCGAGATGGGGACAAGCTGGGAGAGAAACGCAGCCACAAGCAGCAGTGTTTTATTTGCTGCTCTGCGGGGAGCGCAGGAATCCTCGCGGGGCCTGTGCATCCCCTGCCTCCACCAGCGACTCTGGTGCCCGGGCTGCGGCAGACCTGGAGGAGTGCGAGCCCCGCGGTGGATAAGAACCAAGATTCCCAGTGCACGGCGGACCAAACAAAACCCTCACTCAGGTGTGTAAATACTTGCCCTGTTTATTTATAGTCAAATACATCCTGCATGGCTTTCCATATAAAATCATATCCCATAAACGCAAGACCCCAGGGAGGTAGGATGCACAGAGAAAGGGAGATAAAAAAAATTCCAGCAGAAAACCCCAGGTAGCAAAAGTAAAGTGTAATTTACTCTTTATGTAAAAACCAAAGACGTTTTTTACTAGAAGCTCTCGGCTCTATTCTGGCCATTTGGAAGAAAATGAAAGAAATGCTTTGGGATTTTGAAGTGAAAATTCACAACCAGCGCATCTTGGCTTCCTTTCCCTTCCGCCAAGACGCCCTGCACTGGAGCCCTTTATCAGAGCTTTGTATACATATTTTTAATCCTATACAAAAATGATAGGATGTCAAGAAGGATCTATAATAACACCATTTTTTTATTTCACTTCAAAGACTTGGCAATTTCTGATCCATGTGACATTCACACTCCTTCAGGGTCAAACAACATCTTGCAGCCTTCATAAAATGATTAAATATTTTAAACAGCTCCTGCTTATACCTCCATCGCCCCTCGAGACTGATACTGTTATCGTTTTTGTCAAAGCCAGTTTCCATCTGCATTTGTCATTCCTGCTTGCATTTATGAGTTATCAATCGCCACGTCAAAATGCAAAATAACTGATGTTCTTTGGGCGGTATTGGATGGTCTATCTGGGGCTTTTAATCAATGCTGATTTTTATTTTCCATACTCATACATAAATCTTTACCATTCTGGGCCACATATAATGCGTTTGTACAAAACGCAGTGACAGAAGCAGTAGTTATATTATCAAACATTATACCTCGGGGCTAACTGAGTACCAAGGGCTTTCAAAAGGAAACACTGGGAATTGCTGAGCAGGAGACAGGGCCGCAGTGGAGAATATAAGGAATTGGTTGTTGCCATTTATAAATCAACATCCTGTTAGCTAATCCTTCCCACTTAGATGCAGTCCAAATTCTTTCCCTGATCCCCTGCAACTTAGTCATTTTTTTTAAAGGCAAAGTTTGCATAATCTACACAAATAATAACGAGCTGTGTTTTCTGAATTCTTCAACTTTTCCCCAGGGGCATAAATTAAAATGGCAGCAAGGAACTTATTCAGAAATAGCTTCTTTTTAACCTACACTGGAATTTTCCATGTTATGTTTCACCCCTCGGTGCTCTAAGAGAGAACTTGCTTTGCCCTTTAAAAGAGCATTTGCCTGGTTGAACAATAATCATTGCAGAAATCATTCAAACAGGACATTCATGCCCAGTGGATTCTAGTGCTTGCAGATACCCAAGGCCTTGGGAAATCACACAGGTACTTTTGAAACGGAGCAAGGAAGTATAAATAAGCTCAGGTGTGTAGTCAGTAGACTACAGGTATCCAAAGGTATTTACAAGCTTCCGCAAAGGATTAAAACATTAAAAACAGCTTTCTAAAGTGCTCTCCTTGCAATCAGCTTCCTTCTGCCCAGGCCCCACTGTAAACTAATTGGTCTTTGCTCCCACTTAACCCCCTCCCCCCATCTCAGACAGCATAACCGCCTTCAATTAATTCCCCTGGTAGCCCAGTCAGTGACGGGGCAAGGTCTGCAGTGGAAGGGGCACTGGCTTAATTAGTTCTCTGGGATTTGCAGCAGAAATCAAGAACCCAGAAGATTGCTGCCATACAAACTGCTTTGTAGAAAGCATTGCAGTTGTAAAGACATGGCCAAACATTTGAAATAGGAAATCAAATAGCAGAATAAAAAGCCTTATGGTCGAGGGATGGACAGTCAAACTAATATGAGAAAACTCAGATGTGCTCATAACCCAGGGTATCATTGGAAAGGCAGTATTCAAAAAGCAACTTCCTGGTACTAATTCAGAATAGTACCAGTTTGATGAAAATGGCTTTCTGTACTGTGTTTCAAGAGGCAATATGTTCTGTATTGAATTCAAGTGCTCACAGCTTAACAAAATCAGTGAGTATCCAGCCTCATTTGGCAACTTGGTGTTCAATAAGCAGCATGTGATAACTCCAACATTTATTTATCTGAACACTGGGAGATTTAGTCACTTACCAAACAGAAAGTCCCGCCATCCCTTGCAGTTTCACAGAGGGCTAAAGCAATGACTCTTTGGAACAGCCTTGTGAAGTCACTCAGTGCAGGTGTTTGACGCCCGAGGACGGCCTAGCATGCTTAGTGTGTGTCCTCCTTCTGTCCTCGGGAATAATCAAAATATTTGTCATAGTTGGCTCAATACATGGATGACCATGGCCTCAGAAGGCCAGCTGCACGCGTAGGGCACCTACTTTGTGTCAGGTGGCTGTGAGGTCCAGGAACACAGTGATCTCTGCTGCGTGGCACTCACTGATAACCGCACGAGGGCTATGTACCTGCTTTGTCTGTGCTTCGGGGACATTCACCAAACCTAGCCCGGAGTCAGGGCCATGAACTATCCTTTAAGACTGTGTCAGTGGGGACGTCATTGAGTTGTCTTAGACTGAGATCGCTTTGCCAGCACTGGTTGTATGATTTTGGTTGGCTCACAGCAGTTCAGAGAGGACAGTTGTTTCCCAGTCATTCGGCGCAGGGTAACTGGGGCCATGGCCCCAAGGGAGTAGAGAGGCACAGTCCTAAGGGAGATTCCATGGCCTTAGGGGAAGGACATGCAGGATGGAGGGATTTGAAGCCCTTTAGAGGCTGTTTCTGAGGTGACTGAATCCTGGGGCAGTGGTGGGGGACACTAAATTACTGAAAAATTTAGTTGGCTCATTTTTTTAAACTGTGATTATTTGAATATGGTTTGATCAAACTCAAAATGCAATCTTTCCACTTAGGGCCAGGAAGAATCTGAAAGCGTACTCGTTTCCGTGATCGTGCCTCAGTCAGAGGCCGCTTCACCCCTTCCCGCGAAGAGACGCCGGCAGTGCCCTGCGTGCCGAGAGCGGGACTCCTCGCTGCGGCTGGTGGGGGGAGGCCACGCACGGTGCTGAGCAACCTGCGGACGGTCACCACCGCACGGGGTGATCTGGCCCCAGCTGCCAACAGCGCCGAAGTTGAGAAATCCTGATTAATATGGGAAAACCCCTCCACAAGTGCGTATTTGCATGGGAAAATAAAGGAAGATGAAAAAAGAAAAATGAAACTGTTTGTAATATGAATGGATATATCCTAACCACTGTACGATAAGAGGAGACAGTATGCTTCCCTTTTCTGCTCGATAAGAATTGACAAATATTCATTAGTACAGTATTTTTAAACCTAAATTTTTTTTTAATCATTGAAGTTCATACTCTAGGAACACTGTTTCTATAAGGGTGTGGAAATAGTTACAGTTATGACATATTTAAATATCTAAATTGCACTTACACTGAGAAGACTTGTTTTGAAAAAAGGTACTGTTTTTCACATTTATTTTAAATTTTGGATGAATCACAGCCAAATTCAGTTAAATTTAATTTCTGGATTCATGAAAAACTACACATGATGACTGTTTTGTCTTGTCATAACAGCATATGTGTCAATATTTCTGGGTGAAATCAAAGACAAATTCCAAATGATAATTTTGCAAATCATTCCAAAATAGACAACTCTAGGAGTTTTGGCAAAGGATCAATGCCATCTCTGTCTGTAACCTTGGGATAAATCATTTTTATTTGCAAAATGTACGGATCACTTGTGCTGAGGTAAATATTCTGGACAGCACGGGCTTTGGGGTCTGACAGACCTTCAGCTGATTCCTAGTTTTCTCCCTGCCGAACACAGCAACCTTGAATGAGTGACTTTCACTGGCCCAGCCCTTCGTTTTCTCTCCTTTAAAATGGGGTTAATAATGTAAACACTTAACTCATGGGGTTGTTGCAAGGATTTGTGGAAATCCAAGACTCTGAGGAAGCATTAGCTTACCATTATGTTATTAATATTATTACTCTGATTATTATCATTACAAAATTACACAGTGTTCTCATCCTAAGTATATTATTGCTCTGAGACTGCTGTAATGAACACCACAAACTGGGTGGTATAAAGTGACAGAGATTTATTTGCTCACACTTTGGAGGCCAGAAGGCTGAGGTCAGGGTGCTGGCAGTTGTCTTCTGAAGTTCCGTGTCTCACTCCCCCTGCCTGTGTTTTCTCCAGTCCTTAGTGTTTCCCGGCCTGTGACACAGCACTCCAGCCTGCCTCCAGCCGCCTGGCCTTCTTCTGTGCATCTCTGTCTGTCCCCTCTCCTACACAAAGACGCTGAGCCGGTGGAGCAGAGTTCATCCTCACCTGACTGCTTCAGCCAGAATCCCATTCCCATTAAAGTCCCATTCTCAGCCTGGGGACCAGAAGGTAGACATCATCTGGGGGGAGCACAATACAAACCCGACACCAAGCACTGAAATAAAATCCTGAAAAAGCTAGCTTTGCTGAGCTTAAATTGGAACTGGAAGCAAAAACCCTACTATATCAAGGTGTCATAGCATGGTTGCTGTCACATGAAGTCATGAAGAAACAAGACAGAGGGCCAGGCATGGAGGACAAACAGAAACACCAGCCTGGAATGTGGGGTGGAGCTCTGTGGGCTGCACACACATAGCGCATTGATTAAGAGACACAAATTCGGGGACACAGAGCCTCATGTTGATTTGCAGGGAGTTGCTCTAAAACTTTCACGAAGCGTTGTGATGATGGCACATGTCTCAACTGCTGGGCACGTCCAGTGCAGCGAGTTGCGGGAAAATGGTTAAGGTTTAGAACTTCAGTGATGTGCTTAGAAGTGCAGGTCTCATTTTGGAGGTAGTGGCATCCTTGTGAAAAAGCTTAACCTGTGTCCACTGAGGGCTCAGGGTTTACTAGTTGGCATAGTAGGTTGCTGGTCTAGACAAACATATGAAGTCAATGGTACATTGTTACTTAGACCTCATCTCAAAGGTGTTGCAAGTTGAACTGTGTCTTATCAAAATTTATACATTGAAGTCCTAACCTAACCCTAGCACCTTATTTCTAGAATGTGACCTCATTTGGAGATAAAGTCTTTATAGAGTCAAATTAAAATGAAGTCATTAAGGAGGTCCACAATCTAGTATGACTGGTGTCCTTATCAGAGAGGAGCTTCAGACACATACACGTCAGAAAGAACACATGTGAATGTGAAGGCAGAGATCAGGGGATTTCAACAACAAAGACTGACAACCACTACCAGCAACACAGTCAGCTCCTAGTTATTAGACTCTTGGTCTCCAGGACTCGGGGACAACATGCATTCTGATGTTGAAGCCACGCAGGCTGTGGTAGGGCAGCCTTCACAGACTAACGCAGTGTAAAAGTTTTACAGGACTTCAAGGAGAGAATAAATGTCCTGTGATGGGAGGGGCCCTGGGATCAGTTTGCCCCGCAGGGCTTGATGCATCGTTTCTTCCAACAATATTCACTCATCCTTTACTTGAATACCACTGTCGCTCAAGGTAGCCCATTTCTTTTTAGGAGTCTATTTATTGGGATACTCTTAACTCTTTTACCCAGTCTGCTTCTTGAAGTCATAGTTCTACCCCCCGAAAGCGTAATAGGATCATTTCTTCTTCCCCTTGGCTACACTTTGGATTCTTGAAAATAGCAATGAAGTCCCCTCCAGTCTTCACTGGCTAAGCAGCTGTAGATCTAGAAGTCGCCACTGTGCAGGAAGATCCCCCAGAACTGGGTC
Organism: Dasyprocta punctata; assembly: GCA_004363535.1. Taxonomy (NCBI): domain Eukaryota; kingdom Metazoa; phylum Chordata; class Mammalia; order Rodentia; family Dasyproctidae; genus Dasyprocta; species Dasyprocta punctata. The sequence goes on from RJWM01009552.1 coordinate 41,579, forward strand.
ACTGGCAGTGGGGGGCTCCCACAGGCCTCTTGGTGGGGGTCCTCCAGCGGTGTCCTCCACACCTCTCCACCTCCAGTGTTCACCCCTGCAGCGATGGTGTCAACTGCGCCTTCCCCAGGCCAAGGCTCGCGGCTCTGTGGGTGGCCTCGAAGGTCGTGTTCTGTGGTGCTCGGTGGATCTGCGGCGTGCCCTGGGGACTCTGCCTTTTCTGATACAAATCTAGAAGTGATTTTAGAATTTTAGAGGCATGTTGTTAGCTAAGAAGGAAGTTTCTTCTAGGATAGCAAACCTCCTCTGTGTATGTGAACATGGTTTTAGCTTCAAGACAAAACATTGGGAATAACAGAAGTCATCTTATTCTACTGACAGAGAGAACTGTTTACATTGGGATGGCCCTAAACATTGTTTGCCCTGGACACCTTTGTAACAAAAAGTTGGTGACAATGTTGATCTTAATTCTAGTGTGGAAATAAGGTTCTTAGCTCATGTAGGATTAGAAAGTTGTCTTTCTCCTGCTATTTGCTACTACGACTAAGTACATCCCTATGTTGAATCATACTGAAGGTTAATTCAGTTTCATACAAAATAAGCCAAACAGACTGAAAAGGACTTTTAAAGTGTCTGTTTAGGAACTTACTATGTCCTGGAAAGTGAGGGCTTTGTTCCTGTTCCCCCTTTTCTTCCTACCCTCTTCCTGATACACTCCTGCCTCCTAAAAAGGGCCTCGTTTGGAAACCCTGGTAGAAGCAGCGCACACCCGTGGGCCAGCCCTGATGGCGGTTAGTCTGGGCCACCTAAAAGCTTCCTTTTAACTGCTAACGGTATTTTGTGGTGCTTGGCCCTGCGTGCACGGCTGTCTCTCACTAAGCCCTAATACCTATCTTTGCCCAGTGTTGGCTAGGGGTGCCGAACACCGCTTCTCCATAGAATAATTTCCCTGACAAACCAATGACATCACTGCCTGTCAACTGATCATCAGACGTGAGTCACATTCCTGTGGTCCATCCCATGAGATGCTGTAGCACAGACCCTTGGAGGAAATCTCAGTCAGAAAGGTGTCTGCAGGTTTGCGGGTGAGATCATCAGTACGGTGGCAACGGCCGGACAGTGGCGGCTGCAGACGGCTGTCTGGGCAGACTCCTAGCCGAAAGCAGCGCCCCAGACGCAGCCTCCAGGTGAGCAGAACTGTTCTTCCGTGTGAGGTCGGGTTTAGTCTGGTTAAAGCCGACGGCTTCCGGTGGAAAGGTTCCTCCACCCTGGCCCTCTGGCTCGTCCTTTCCTCTCACCCCTCTAGGTCCCTCTTCCGGCCACTCACTCCCACTCACCACACCTTGACTGGACAGCTTAGCCGCCACCGAGGGAGGCTCACCGCCTTCAGCTTCTTTTTGCCCCGTTTCACCCTACGCAGAGTTGGTGAGATAATCTTCCAAGAGTGCCATTTTCATCACGTTAATCCCCTGCTCGGGGGTGCGCCATAGCTCTCCATTCTCTTTCTTCAACCCACTTCCCTTGTCCTCTGACCTTGCTTTCCCTTGACCCCGAGAGTTTGCTCTACTTCTGCCGGGTCGAGTAGTCTCAGATCCGCTTGGCTCGGGCTGGCTGCCTCCGGATAAGTTAGATTCACCCGGAAGTGAAACATGGTAGGCCACTGAGCTCCTGGCCTGCAAAGCCTCAAGGAGAAGCCGGAAGGGCTGCTGGGGGAGGGGCGTCGTGCAGACTGGGGTCTGTGGGTGCAGCTGGAGACGGCTGCCCTGCGCCTTCGGAGTGCTGCGCTAAGAGAGGGACTGCAAGAGTCTAGGATTTTGTATGTGAGATGACTGTGGGGCATCAGATATGTTGCCTCAGCTTTCTCATTTTGAACACTGAGAGTTTTTTTGTGGGGGTATCATAGAAGTAAATGGAAATAATAAAAGGGAAAGCAGCAAGCAGGGGCCAGCCAGCAACAGCCACGCAAAGAAGGTTCACCGAGCAGTAGACTGATCTACGGAGCTCTCTGCCAGATCCCTTGACTTTTATGTCCCATGGTCACCTACACTTGGCATTTTCAAAGAATTATTGCTCCCAATCACCTGTCCCCTGGTTTATTTATCGTAACTGTCCAGACTTCACCTCCTTTGACGTGCGTGACCAAGGTACTGCCCTGTCCATTCCAATACATCTTAAGGCTTCTGTGCTCCTCCTCGTTCCTCACAGTTTGCGTTCTGAAAGTGTGACCCTTCTAACACAGGAGTAGATGACAGCATTGGTAGACAGTCGCAGTTTTATTCTAAAATAACTGCTGCTGTTTACTAAGGCATGATTCTGCTATTTTCTCTAGTTTGACAGATGAATTATGTGCCAGCTTATTATACTTTAAACGACTTGCTTCCTTCACTGTCTCCATAGGAAATGTTTGGAATGGATGGATTTATTATTCCTTCTCATTAGTGGGTGGTATTTTATTGAAAGTCAGTCTACTGAAAAGAGCAGCAACTCAGTGATGTACCCTGTGTATCAGTTAGCTTTGCTGTGTAACAATCTGTCCTTACACTAATGAGTTCAAGCGATCACCTATCACTTAGCTCATGAATCTATGGTCAGTACTGTGGGTTTAATTCACCTGGGCAGTTCCTCTGGCTTCAGCTGTGTTCGCTCCAGCATTTGGTGTCCCTGCCAGGCTGACCAAAGTTGGCAGGTCTGGATTGACCTCAGGTGGTGTGGTCAGTGTCTGCCTTCTGTGCCTCTCTGCCTCCTGCTGGCCAGCACAGGCTTGCCACATGGTGGCTGAGCAGATTTTAGACAAGGGGGTGTGAGTCCTCCTGAACTCAGAGCTTCCGTGCTGTCACATCTGACATGTTTTATGAGTCAAAGCAAGACATTGACCAGCCCAGATTCAAGGGATGTCACCTCCGTCATCTATGTCAGAAATGGGCTACCTTTTCTTTAAAGGCCCCCAAAGTAAATATTTAAGGAAGCCTTTGTCATGACTACTTGCTTCCACCCTTGAAGCATGGACATGCAAATGAGCATTTTTGCAAAGATAACTGGGAGGCTCTCTTGACCCCCAGCTATAGTTTACTGACCCCTGATCTATTTCAAATCTACATCTAATGTTTAGTTTTCTTTCTGGAAGGCTGTGTCCTGAGGCTCTGGTGGCAGGAAACTAGGTATCGCAAGTCATTTTTCTCAGTATTGAAGAGCCTCTCTCTTGGATTTTGCAGACTATGTCAGGCACAAAGTGGCAGAGCTGGCTCCCCAGCCCAGTTCACGTCCACTTCCTGGTGGAGCCAACAGTGCTCCTCCACCTTCCAGCTGTGCAGGACTCTTGAGGCCAAGAGTCTTCTGTCTTTGAAAGGGCAATGTGGCATCTGCCTGAAAATTAGTTTTGGGACACACTTGACTTCCCAAGGTATCATCATGAAGAGCACTACAAATAGAATAATTTAAGAGCATCATTAGATTGTATCTTCTCTTTGCTCTAAAGCGAGACTGCCTTCCCAGCTCTAGGCTGGAAGGACAGAAGAGCACTGAGTAGCTGACTGTGACAAGTGAATAAAAAGCAAACCCGAATGCAGAAGTCTGTTACTGAGCGTAGCGCGTGCCGGTGTTTACCCAGGTCTGTGTCTGTCATGCGTGGCTCTTTTCTGAGAATGGCACAGACTGTTCTGCATTTGGTTTCCAGAATCAGCAAATTATATTGGCAGAACAAAGCTGTCATATTTGGCGGTATTTTGTTACATCCATTATTTTACTTAAGTTTAGACATCTATTTGCAAAATCAGATCCTACTTTAAAAAATTGCCGTGTTTTGCAACATTAAACAAAATGACAAGCTGGGAAAAAGTTGATTAGTAAGCAATGCATTGAGGAAAACACTTCTTTAGCTTCAGAACGAAGATTTAAGTTAATGAATGCAGTCACCTTTCTCATAAACAGAAACAGTGTTTGGAATTTGGTCCAAATATTTCCAATGAAGCTGTTCTTGGCTATCTCAGAGGGTCTGGACTTCTGACCTCTGATGTTTGTTCTGAGGTGAGGTAGGGCTTCTAGCTACCACCATCAGCAAGCAGGCAGCAGATCAGCTCTGGCTCATCCCTCACTAACCCCATTGCAACACCAGCCAAGTGGTGTCACCTGCCAATGGGCTGAGTTCCCTTCTGTGCCATTTTTTTGCTTGGCTTCACATAGATGCAACCTATGTCTAAGGTCAACTTCTGAGACAGAAAAGATAACACACAGCCCACGCATCAGATTCCTCCAGAGGATCAAAACCAGAAGGAGATGGATGATAATCCCCAACTTAGGCGATGGTTTGACCTATAGTGTTTGGACTCTTCTGAAGGCCCAAAAGTGACAGGCATTCAGAAGAAACCACACTTTGCATTTTGAATTTTGATTTCTTTCCAGGATAGTAGAGAAGTATTATGATACTGCATTGTGGTGGTGGGCAGTCAGTCACCCAATTGCAAGGGTCAGCAGCCAGTGTACCATGTCCCAAAGCTGTGATGCTTGCTGGGTTAGGTATGTAATTAGTTTTTTACCTATGTTATTTTCAATTTATGATGGGTTTATTGGAATGAAGCTCCATAGTAAGTTCAGAAGCCTCTGTGGCTGTACACATATATAAGCTCACATGATTATGGAGCTTGGAAATGCCTATGAGCTTCCAATGGCAGGTTGGAAAGTCAAGAAAGCCAGTGGGATAATTTACTCCGTGTCTGCAGGCTCAAGAAACTGGAATGCAGATATCCAGAGACAAGAGAAAAGGGATGCCTCAAATGAAACAGCGACAATGCATTTGCCTTTTCCCCATTTTTTGTTCTGGGCCTGCGACAGACGGAATGATGCACAGCCACCCAGGGATGGGTCATGTTCTTTCCTCAGTCCCCTGATTCAAGTACTAATCACTTTCAGAAACAGTCTCACAGACATTCCCAGAAACACTGTTTAATGAGCTATTTGGACATATCTGAGCCTGGTCAGGTTGACATATAGAACTGATCACCACGGTCCATATATTTTTTTTCCATTTTTTGGGAAGCATAGGGTGAAGGCACGTGCTTTACAGTTAAGTGTGCAAGTCTGCCATAGTATTTTGAGGCTAACCACGGCTGGTGAGGAGACCTATCTGTGTCGTGGGGTGTTCCACTGAAGTTCCTATTTCCACTGCTATCTCTGGTCTGGACTCTTCTGCGTGATCCTCCAGGTGTTCTGTTTCGGCGTCCCAGTTTCCCCTGGCTTTCCTCTGAGGTCCTCAGGCTTGCAACCTGCTAAAGCATTCCAGGCAGACATCTGTTGTGCTCACCCGCGTAGGCATGTATCTCGCCTCTGCCTCTTTCCAAGCCAGGTGAGATGCTGGGTGGGATTGCTTCCCACTCCCCCTCGCCTGCTCCTTGATGGGTACTTCCTCCCAGGCCCTGTGCAGGTAGCCAGCGGGTGAAGAGTTACAACGTGAAACCGTATCCTGGAAACTGACAGGTGTGGGAAAGGCATTAGCTTCCCCTGGATCAGGCTGGATAATCATCATGGTGATGGAATTTCAGATGTGATTCAAGGACAGAGACTGACTAATGATGTTTATTCATTCTTATGAGAGGAGATGCCCTTAGAGGCATCACTGAAACCAGGGACATTGAGCCTGCTCCTCAAAGAGCCAGAGGGCGCTGAGGTTTATAAGCTCAGGTTCATTTGCCCGACTCTGACCAAATCAAGGGAAGCAATTTATTTTGGGAAAGAAAAGAGGATTCATTCAAAACTATCTCTGGGGAGACGGAGGACCCATTCCCCTGTGTACCTGTGGGCAGGGGTCTTCTACAGTGAGGAGCGGGGGGGAGGTGAGCACAGAGAGACAGTGCAGATCTCTGCACTTGGTTTATCGCTTCCGGACATCTTTAGATTGCTGTTGCCTTTCTTGTAGAAAGGGGACTGGATTCCTGCCTCCCGGGACTAGCATCTGTGTATTCTGTCGCTTCATCTGGGCCGAGGAGGGGAGTGGGTGGCTTTATGCCCTAGGCCTGAGGAAATTTGGAGCCACTTGTCTCTAAAGGAAAAAATAAAACCTAACTTTTAAAGTTCTGTGGACTCAGAGCCATCATTGAAAGTGAGGACATAGAGCTTATTTTGCCTTTTTCTTTTCTTTTTTTTTTTTTTCGGTATTGGGAATCGAACTCACGACCTCGTGTTTGTCAGACAAGTGCTGTGCAGCTGAGCCGTATTCTCAGCCATCGAGCTGATTTTATAAAAAGCCAGAAACCATTTATTTAGGAACATGGGGGCCATGCAGTCCCTGATACAACCACTGAACTTCACTGTTGAGGCATGGAATGCAATACCATACATAAATGAAGGCATGTGATTGTTTGTCAATAAAACTTTATTTACAAATTCAGGCAGCACAGTTGGCTTGGCTTGCAGACAGGAGTTTATAGGGCCTTGACATAGAGAGTGTGATTGCAAGATGATGGACCCTTTAAGAAGATGTGAGTGGAGTTGGCAGGAGGATAATAAGCAAGAAGCACTGTGCATGTGAAATTTATTTACTTAATTTACATAGAGATGATAAGGCACAGCGGGGGCCTCCTTGGAGGGGGTGGAACAACTAATCATGGACAGAAAAAAAGTAGGCTCCATTTTCTACTTTTAGAACACCCAGGGTATTATTCTAGATTCTTTGTTCCTTGGGGAGGATGAACAAAAAGAAATCCAACATGTAAGTGGTCAGAGTTTCAGCATGCTCTTCAGATGATGAGGACTTTGCTATCCTATTTTACAGGCAAGAAAATTAAGGGTCTGAGAGGTGTCCACTGGGATTTTCCTATTATCATGTCCTTCCTTCTAGAGCACACATCTAATTGACCTTGAATTCTCTGTAGAACCTAGCAGAATTCCCAGCCTCCACGTAGCAGCTAATGATTGTCTTTTTTTTTTTTTTTGTCTCTACTGCTGATGTTACTAATGCAGAGTCTGTGCTTCAGAGGCACTGCGTCTCTCTCTTTCCTCTCTCTCAGGTGCATCTCTTGGATGTAGGGGTTGGTGGTCAGTGGTGAGGTCAGCCCATGGGAGGCATGGATGAGAGATGCAAGCGTTGGAAGATGAGAGGCCTCCATGTCCTCTTTACTCTGCCTGGAGAGCTTGGTCTTCTCTTTGGTCGATCCAGTCCTGGAATTCCTTTACCCCCGCTAGCCTAGTGACTTTCTATTAATGTACATTTTGGAACTTCCTCAATGTTCCCTGCTTGGCTTTTAAGCAACTATTTAACTTCGTCAGCCAATTCTTTGCATTCGAGTTCAAGTTGGACTTGCCTGCTTCAGGGTCTCTTGTCTTACAACCCCACGTAGTCATAAAGAATTCTTTCTTTTAGGTTCCACTTTCTTTGTGGCCTGAAACTCAGACTAAAAGGAACGCATGTAAGCACGTCGTATCTAGCCTGTTCTCAGAGAAGCCTGCAGAGAAGACGCTGGGAGTGTCATCCTGAACACTGGGTCCATAGCTATTCCACCCCTAAACCACTGTGACCTTTCCAAATATCACAGGGCCATGCTCCTCAGCAGCTCACATTAATTGACTATGGTCTTCTCAGTCAATTAAAAATACTTACAAAAGCTCATTGCTTGCTAAGAATTAAAAACTTTAAATAAGAGGACAGTTTAAAAAACAGACCATGTAAATAATACTGCTCTGAGAATTAATCTTTCTGCTTCTGATTCTAGCTCCTACATTATTTTCTAGTTCATTAAAATAAAATAGTGTCCTAATCTCCTTGTCCTGGTTTTAGTTTTTAATTTCCATAAATTGAAAAAGAAAATTCTGATTGAAGAAAACTAAGACCCTAAAATTTTCCAAATGTGCAAAATGGCTCATGTTAGCATTTCTGTAATTCTTCAGACTTGGCGTCCAAAGAGAAGCATCTTGCAGAGCCTGCCTGGAGAGTCCGAGGGCCGGCTCACCCTCCTGGCATTCACTTCAGCGGGAATAACAGAGACAATGAATGCGGTGAAGCCACCCTACCACTTTAATGAAACCCGCACTTGTACGCAGTGCGAAAGTCTAGCACGAAGTCTATTGGTGACCGCGTGGCTGTGTGCTGAGCTTGGACCTGGCTGCTGTGTGCAGCCTCTCTTGGGAGAGAGTCGGCTCGCGTGCACTGACGTACAGATGTGCGTGCGCGCGCATTCACGCCTAGTCGAAAAGGTGAATGTGACCGTCAGTTTGCTCAAAATAAAACCCTGAAAGATGAGTTAAACTCAGATTTGCACTGCTTGTAAAACTCAGCATTGCGGGGAATTCAAGGGAGAAGAGGCAGAGAGAGGAAAAGGTAAAAAACGCGATGGTAGGGGAGGGACCTTTTCTCCCTTCTTCTTGAGAAAGTGAATAATGTCATCGTGGATTTAATTAGCAAGTTCTAGCTGTGCTGACAAAGGAGATTTTCTCGGAGATGCACTGGATTGTGTCGATGCCCTAAATGAATAGGCAGAGCGGGTTCCTGGTAATAACAGATGAACACAACTCGCCAGACCTCAAACAGTGCATAAATCAATTTGCTGGGAATTAACCACTTGCTTCAAAATTAGGGGTTACTTGACAGGGTTTCAGTGATTAGGTTGTCAGGGACCTGTATTTCTAGCTGGGATTTATCTATCATGGATATAAGAGCATCTCCTGCCTGTGGACTGACTTGTGCGCCCAGCTCGCAGGCTGGGCCGGGGACAGCCGAGGCCGAGGAAGCAGGGAGCAGAGACCCCGGATCTAGGGGAGGACGCATGTTCCGGCCTTTGGAGCGCTTCCTCACGCCTCTGACGTGAGCAGGGGGACTGGGAATGAAGGGCGGTGCTTAGAATCTCTCAGGGATCACATGGTCCCTTTGAGAGCAGAGACAGCCAGACAGTTGTGAAATGAGATGCCTAAAAGTGTACCGCTGCCCCGAGAAATGAGTGAAAGGCAGGAAGGCACCGTGAGGTCACTCGGCTCAGGGAGTCAAAGTCATCATGTCATCAGAGTGTAGGGGACTTGTGGCTAAATCCTGGGGCCAGTCACCTCCCAGGGGCATCACCAGGGGCCTCCTGCTCTGAGCAGGAAGGAGAATGGGGGGACAGGGGTGCCTGCCTCATCGGACCAGCCTGAGCGAGCCCGCGCTGGGGTGGGACGTTCCTCTGGGTCAGGTTTCTTCTCTGATGTGTGACTTTTGGCCAGCCCTTCCTTGACCGCTACTCAGCACAGTCCTTTGAATTTACTGGTGCACGCTCCCACTCACAGCACCTGTCTCATGAGAACACCTCGGAAATCTCACCGCGGTTACCCTACAGTGATCATTGTTCCTCACTGAGCTGGCACCCAGGGCGTTAACTCAGGTTAGTTCAACGGCGGCTTCGAAGTCCTCTTCACGTGTCTCCTCCTTTCCTCTGCCTCTTTTTGCTCATTACCGTTTTCACTCATTCTTCCCCAGTTCTCTAAAGCTTTCTCTTGGCTTCCTCTTCTTGGTGGGATTTGTGGAAGCAGTTTGAGTGACCTTCCTGCGTGATACCCTTTCTTTGCCCAAGTGGTCCAGTGAGGAGCAGCAATACCGACACGTGCCCTGCAGTTCGTGGGTGTCTGATCTAACTGAATGGAATCAGCTCACTCCCTGGGAGGCTGCATGAAGTGGTCCTCTTTCAATTATTTGAAAATTTCATTGACTTTAGCTGTGGCAGTTTTGATGTTTCCTTCCTTGTCACCATTCCCCTATCTACATCTTTTCCTGCTCATTACTACCCATTAGTTAATCAGCACAGTTCTTAATTTCATTGAGTACTCATACTCTTATTTGGATATCTTCACATAGTAAATATTAATAAGATTGCTATTATTCTTCACTTAAAAACAAAACAGAGCCTTCAATCCTCCCTAGGAGTGATTTCCCCTGCCTGCTAAAGTTTAATTGACTTTAACCAAGGCTAAGGTCCACTAAGGACATGATTCAAAATCCCTAAATAATTTTTTTAATAATTTTTTTTATACTTCAACTGAGTGTGTTAATGCACACCTGTAATCCCAGCTACTTGGGAGGCTGAGGTAGGAGGATTTCAAGCTTGAGGCAAGCCTGGGCCACTTAGCAAGACTGATTTGAAATAAGATAAAAATGAAAAGGGCTAGGCGTGTAGCTCAGTGGTACCATACTTGCTTAGCATGAACGAGGTCTTACGTTCAATCCCCTGCACCACAAACAAACAAGTTTATCACTTTATGATTTATAGTCTATAAATCAGTTACTTGTTTAAGCTACAGTTCAGTGAATTCCAGTGAGTTTAAATAATTCTGTAACCATCACCATAATCTAACTTTAGGAAACCTCCATTAACCCCAGAAAGCTACTCCGTACCAGTTAGTAGTAGTTTTCCACTCTCTCCCCTCAACTCCAGGCAACTACCAGTCAACTTTCTGCTGTTAAAGGTTTGTCTGGTCTAGGTATTTCTTATACTCGAAGTGATACAACATAAGGTCCTTGTGAATAGACTATTTAATTAGCATACTTTGGACAGTTCATCCATGTTGTGGTGTGTCCCAGTACCTCCTTACTTTTCATGACTGAACTGTATTCCATTACACGGCTATCCTGTACCACATTTGTTTACCCATTTCAGACATTTGAGTTGCTACTACTGTAGTCCATAATATTACCCAAGTGTCTGGTTCTCTATAAACAAGTCCATTTTATGGCTCCTTATTTTTCTGCTAGAAGATATGAAGCTCACTTACTTCTAGCTCTAGAGGTCTTCAAACACATATTCACTCAATGTACCATCTTCCCTGGTCCACTTCCCTTTAGACAATCCTCTTTGTATCTCTCCAGATCATGTTCTGTAGTTCATTCAGCCATCTGATACAATTTATATATATAAAACAAGCAGATATAAATTGATTGACTGTTTAGAATTTGGTTAAAGAAATGAACAAAAACAATCAATCCAAAGACAAACCAATCCATGCCTGGACAACACAGCCCTGCATTCATTCTTGCTTCCTTTCATGTGCATCTGGACCTTTTCAGTTCTGAATGCAAGTGCATTTCAGCTGCAGAAAGTTCCCAAAGGCTTGAGATGAGGATCTTCCCCTAAATCTAAGCCTGCGATGGCACAGAGGACTCCACCTGGGTTTTCAGGATAACCGCTCTGTCTGCCTCATGCAGCTTCCGTTCTTCAGACCCAGAATGATTTGTCACTAAGAGAAGCAAAGCCTATCTGGGAAGAGTAACTGCACTTTGGCGGGTTCAGTGGAAATGGGCTTCTCACTGGCATAACCAGGATGTTTCTGCTGCAGTTACTGATGTCAACGTCCTGTTTAGGGGATCAACCCTGCCAGGCTTCTGCACCCGAGCTCCCACCTGCCGCTCTAACCAGCATCCCCTCTCTGTGTCCCTTTTCCATCTGCACCACTTGTTTATCCTTTCAAAGACCTTGGGAGCCTAGAACATTCTCCGTTCTGCAAGGGGAATGGTGCAACTGACAGTTGATGGTTAATAGTTAACCGAAGATGGGACCAGTGTCACAGAGATCACAGCGGGCGATCCTCCACGGGAAGGAGTTGGGGTGTCCCACACAGTCCCCCGCTGAACCTCACGAGATCCTGCTCCCTGAAGATGGGCCACCGAGGTGTGACAATCTCTTCTCTCATGACTCAAATGACTGTGAAGACCAAATGGCTCCAAATGAAGCCATTCTCCTGACAAAGACTGTAATGAGGACAAAAAACGGCACAAAATCTATTTATTCTCACGACAACCTTAAGATTGTAATGAGGACAAGAAAAACAGTCTGAAATGTATCAATTGTTATGACAACCTTGAGACAGTAACCAAAGTGGCAAATGGTATGAAATTGGCTCACTCTCCTGACAAACAGTGAGACAAAACCAGAAAATAGCGCCATGTTTATCTCCCCTGTGACAGCCTGGAGACTGGAACATGAACAGAAAAGGTTACAAGATTAACCCATTCCTGTCAGAGATAATCTTGGGAGGGTAAGTGCCACATGTCCTTTAAAATGACCCCATTGAACTAAGTATTCACTTAGGTTTCGCTGTAGGTTGGCCTTACATCTAGGGTGATGGTGATGTTTCCTTATGATACCTGAAAATTAAATTATGTTAATTTTACAGACTAGGAAATGTGACAGTTATTCTGGATTAGCTTTTTTTCTCTTTTCTTTTTTTGATGAACTCTAAGTGCTCTGTTGACCTGGATGCATTAAAAGGTAACTCTTTAGGCTAGAAGCTTTGCAGTGGTGACATAAACTATCTTTCTGGAAATATCCATGTCTTAGTAACTTTTCTTGTCACTGAGACAAAATATCCAAAGCCCAAAGTTAAGGAAGGAAAGGTTTATTTAGCTCACAGTTGGTAGAGGTTTCAGTCCATAATTGGCTGACACCAGGGCAGGGTGGCTCATGGCAGAGAACAGTTCACGGTGGGGCAGAAGACAGCAAAATCAACAACCGACCTTAACAGTGTCCTTCTGCCCCTTTGATACTCTAGGCTGCTGGGGTTAGGGCAGTGCCAAACCAACCAGTGAACTGATCACACACCCTTAATTCCAGCATCACACACTCTAGATTCAGCCACCTCTGAAACCCCCACCCCCATGACTACATGAGGTTTTGGGCAGACATCTAGACACAAACCATAACCAGAGGGTGACGAATGATGAAAGATATGGAGAATGAAGGTAACTTTCTGAGCCAAGTTACCATTGTAGCTGCATATTTCTTAGAATAATGGATTTGGGGGGCTTGTGTTACTGAGTTAACATCTGTTGCTCCACTTGGTTTTCCTGTGCTCACCTGAACCCAGTTATTCTCAGAGAAGTCACAGAGGCAGAAGACCCTGCAACACAGTGAACATTTGCGACAGCACTGCTCGGTGATCTGGAATCACTTGGCTACTGGTTAGTGATCCAGACACATGACTCAGTAGGTCTGGAAGCAGGGGCTGCGGTGATTAGGAACAAGCAAATACCATTTTTGAAGGTGCTGAAGTTTGGGAAGCATTGATTTACTGTGTCTAAACGTACCAGTTTGGAAAACCCGGATTTGTGATCTTCAATCACAGCTCTACTCACTAATTCCTTCATGTTAAAATCACTGTGTGCCCTCCTTGTCTTCTTGCGTAAGTAGTGGAGGGCCAAGTTTTGATATCATTTCAGATGCCAGTTGACCTTGCATGGTTTTGTAATAATTATTGATGTGTGATTGATGAAAATGACTGGGAAGAGTGGCTTGGCGTGCTTGGATGGAAACTAAAGAGATAATGAAGAGATGGAAGCTTTCCTGTCTGATTGCTGGTTTCCATTATGTGAATTGGGATATGGTTGAGTCCGTCTCTTTGTCTGCCTGCCTGTGTACTGTTCTGATTGATTTGGTGAAGTGTTGAGTGACAGGAAAGGAGAATAATTTTTGTTTGCTGAGAGTAGGTCAATTTCTTCATACTGCATTCCTTAAACAATTGGATGCTAACCTCAGTCCTAGTATTTTATAGTAGCATTTCTACTTGTTCTTCCATTTGTAGTGTAGATTGGAGGGGCCTATGCTAGTATTTTTTGCAGAACTATAGAATGTGAATCACAAGGTTTTGGCAAAGCTCTGAGTCCAGTGTCTTTCATCCTCACACTGTTTCAGTATGAGTTCGTTACCTAATGACTACATTAGCATTTCATTGTTGTCTCCCCAGCCCCTCTTTCTAGACTCCTTTCTCTATACCAGCAAACTCAATAGTCTGAATATGTTCAGTCAAGTTCAAGGTTGGGTCATTGCTGAGGGACTTACAGCAAGATAAAGAGAAATACAGGAAAATTGCTTTTAGGTTAACTTGAGTTTTGTCATATGACAAATTTGAACAATTTTGTATTTTATTTTAACAATTCTGAATGGCCCAGGAGCCAGGAATTGGATATAAGGTTGGGGATTTTCAGATCAATGTCATCAGACGTGGAGGTTGAAAGGACTTCAAGGTGGTAGAAGAAGCAAATTTCAAGCAGGCAACCGTGATTCAGGGTCTAACAAAGTCTTAAGGCTAATAGTTTGGTTGAGTTGGGAGGAGTTGAGTGATAGATAAGGGCAAGTGTTTTTCTTTTGGTCAGGGTTGGGGGAGAGAACAAGCAAGCAGGAAAGCTTGCAGAAGAAAGAGTAAGAGCAAGAACACGAGAGAGGGGAGAGAGAGAGATCAACACTGTAATATCACCATAGAGTGAAGATAAATCATTAAGCCATAGCCTGGCATTCTCTTTTTCAGTCCAAATTATCTCAAGTGTCTTTTAACCTTTGTCCCGGGAGTGGAGCTCATTCTTAATCACTTTTGTCACTCTTTCCTGTGTTCTCCCCAGGCTTCCCTGTAAGTCCAGAAGTGTTATCTCATTTCTTTTCACAGCGTACCCATGAGTAACGAGGGCCAGGGCTAAGCTCAATGTGCAGGTTGGGCGAACAGGAGGCACCCCGGGAGGAGACGACTTACTCCAGGTCGAATCCCAATTCAGCACGGCCGGAATTACACAGGTTCCAGACTCCATGGGGTGACCTCCTCGCTCCCCTCTGTCTCCTACAAGGCATGACAAAGGCTCAAACATTTTCAGTTTGTTTCATCAAGAAAAATGCTAAAAAGTGCTTTCTTGTGGCTCCATGCCCCCATCGCTCATTTCTCTCACAAACTTACCTAGACTGCATTTGCATATAGAATCACTTTTGCACACACACAAATGCTTCATACTTCAGCTCAATACAATGCATGGCTAATCTTAAAATTTCTGGTGAGTAAAGGATTTCTGATGACATCAGAGGGCTATGTGATTTGTTTTTTACAGTGGTCTGCGGTTGCATTGTTAGGAACATCCAGGAGGGGTGCTAAGTCCGTGATGGTGAGACATCATGTCCAGTTTTATTTTTTGTTTTAAGAGAAAAAAGACAGAAAAGAAAGACAAAAAGCAAAAGAGACAAACAAACAACAACAAAAATCCAGTACAATAATATTATAGGTTTACAAAGCAAGATGATAGGAATTTGAAAATGGTTGTAATATTGTATATCGTTACCTTCAAAAGAGTTGTTTAGAGTAACAGATGTAGATATGTGAAATTGATCTAATCATATGAGTATTAATTGTTCTTTTCCATTAACTAATACATTTAGTAGTATAGTCATTTTAGCTGTCTTTAGTATACATATATACAAATTTACATCTTTTTCCTTTTCCCTTCCTTCTTTCCTCCTTTCCCCATCCCAATTACTTTTCCTCTTTGAGGAGTTTCTTGCCCTTACACAGTATTTATTGCAGATTTTGGATCATATATACTATTTCAGTTTCTTTTTTTTATTTTAAAAAGCAAAACAGAAAAAAAGGGAGAAGTAATACAAAATTTCAAAAAAAAAGAGTAAGAAAATCAATACCAGTCAATATATTACATATTGTTATCTTAGAAGTAGTCGTTCAAGTTACGAGATCTAGGCATAAAAATGATCAGGCAATCAAATAATGACAACACAAGCTATTCGTTCTGATGAGCTAACAGAGAATTAGTAGTATAGTTATCTATCTTGCATACTTATACATACATACAGTTATACGTGTATATCTACAAACATATAAGCTTTTCCTTTCTTTCATTTCTTCTTTCCCCTATCCGAGCTGTTCTTTAATTTTGAGCACTTTCTTTCCCTTTCCTTATTACAATATCTATTGTACATTTTGGATCTTATTACTCTTTCAGTTCTTTTTCAGTTTCTTACAGTAGGGAGACAATATGGTATTTACATATGTGAGTTTCATTTGTTTCACTTATGAGTATGGTCTCGAGTCATGTCCATTTACTTACAAAAGTCTCGATGCAATCTTTCTTGGTAGTGGAGTAGTACTTCATTGTATAAAAATGCCACATCTTTTTTACCCATTCCTTGATTGATGGGCACTTGGGTTGTTTTCAAGATTTGGCTGTTACAAATTGGGTTGCTATAAACATGGGTGGACATATATCACTGTGGTATGATGTTTTCAATTCTTCTGGGAATATGTCCAGAAGTGGGATAACTGGGTCAAATGGAATTTGTAATTCTAGCTTCTTGAGGAATCTCCACACTGATTTCCACAGTGGTTGCACCAGCCTACACTCCCACCAACAGTGGAGAAGGATTCCTTTTTCCCCATAGCCCCTCCAGCATTTGTTATTGGTTGATTTCTTGATCTTGGCCATTCTTTCTGGGGTGAGATGGAATCTCAGTGTTGTTTTAATTTGCATTTCCCAAATGACCATTGATGTTGAACATTTTTTCATATATTTATTTGCCATTTGTATTTCTTCCTCTGAGAAGTGTATATTCATCTCGGACACTCATTTTTGGATTGGGTCCTTGAATCTTAGGGGCCTGATTTTCTAAAATTCTTTATATGTTTTAGATAGAAGTCCTTTGTCTGAGGGATGGTTGGCTAAGATATTTTCCAAATTCGTGGACTTTCTTTCCACTCTGTTGGAGATTTCCTTTGACATGCAAAAACTTTTTAATAAGACAAGATCCCAGTTGTTGATTCTGGAAAGTATTTCCCATGCAGTTTGATTTTTGTTCATGAACACTCTGCCTACTCCTATGTCATCAAGATTTTTACCTACTTTGTCTTCCAGCAGATTCAGTGTCTCTGTTTTAATATTCAGATCTTTGATCCATTTTGACTTTAGTTTAGTGCATGGTGATAGACATGGATCTAGTTTTAGTTTAGAGCATACAGAAAGCCAGTTTTTCCAGCACCACTTATTAAAGAGGCTATCTTTCTTCCAGTGTACGGGTTTGGCTCCTTTGTCAAAGATGAGGTGGCTAAGTGTGTTTGTAGTTGTGGCTGTATCTTTTAATCTAGTCCATTGATCTTTAGGTCTGTTTTTATTCCAGTATCATGCTGAGTTTATCACAGTAGCTTTGTAATATAATTTCAAGTTGGGAATTGTGATGCCTCCTGCCTTACCTTTGTTGCCCAGAATTGCCTTTGCTATTCTAGGTCTCTTTTGGTTCCAGATGAATTTTAGGGATGATTTCTCTAGCTCTGTGAGGTATGCAAGTGGTATTTTGATTGGAATTGCATTAAATCTGTATAACAATTTTGGAAGAATGGCCATTTTCACCATGTTTGTTCTTCCTATCTGTGAATAGGGAATATCTTTCCATTTTCTGAAATCCTCTTCAATTTCCTTTTTCAGAGTAATGTAATTTTCACTGTATAGATCTTTTACTTTCTTTGTTAGATCAATTCCTAAGTATTTCATTTTTTGGATGCTATAGTAAAGGGTGTGGTTTTCCCTTATTTCTCTCTCAGTGAGTTTGTTGTTTGTGTACAAGAATTCTATTGATTTTTGAGTGTTGACCTTGTATCAATCAGCATTACGGAATTTGGTTATTGCATCTAGAAGTCTTTCAGTGGAGTTTTGGGTGTCTACTATGTATAGTATCATGTCATCTGCAAATTATGATAATTTAACTTCTTCCTTTTCTATCCTTATTTCTTTTATTTCTCTCTTATCTAATTGCTCTGGCTAATGTTTCCAGAAATACATTGAATAGGAGTGGTGATAATGGACATCTTTGTCTTGTTCCTGATTTTAGGTTGAAAGTTTTCAGTTTTTCTCCATCTGGTAAGATGCTGGCTGTTGGTTTACGATACATGGCTTTTATCAGGTTGAGATAGACACCATCTATTCTGATTTTCTGTAGGGTTTTTATCATGAATGTGTGTTGGATTTTGTCAAAAGCTTTTTCTGCATCTATTGAGATGATCATATGATTCTTGTCCTTGGCACTGTTAATATGGTGTATTACATTTATTGATTTGTGTATGTTGAATCACTCCTGCATTTCTGGGATGAATCCCACTTGATCATGATGTATAATCTTTCTGATGACTTGTTGCATTCTATTTGCCAGTATTTTATTGAGAATTTTTACATCTATGTTCATTAAGGAGATTGGCTTGTAGTTTTCTTTTTTGGTTGGGTCTTTCTCTGAGTTTGATATTAGGGTAATACTTGCTTCCAGAAATGAGTTAGGGAGACTTGCTTCCCTTTCGATTTCATTGAAGAGTTTGAGGAGTGTTGGCATTAAGTCTTCCCTAAATTTCTTGTAGAATTCAGCAGTGAATTCACCAGGACCCAGGCTTTTCTTTGTTGGTAAATTTCTAATTACATTTTCAATTTTATTAACTGAAATTGGGTTATTCAGAAGTCTTACATCTTTTTGATTCAGCTTTGGTAATTCAAACGTTTTAAGAAATCTATCCATTTCTTCTGTGTTATTGAACCTATGGAAGTAAAAGTTTTCAAAACAGGTATTGATGATCTTCTGTATTTCCACAGGGTCTGTAGTGATTTCACCCTTTTCATTTCTCATTGCATGAATTTAAGTTTTTTCTTTCCTCTTCTTGATAAGGTTGGCTAGGGGTTTATCAATTTTATTTATTCTTTTGAAGAACCAACTCTTTGATTCATTAATGCTTTGTATTGTTTTCTTAGTTTCAATTGTGTTAATTTCTGTTCTGATCTTTATAATTTCCTCCCTTCTTTGGGTTTTGACCTTGACTTGCTCTTCTTTTTCTATAAGTTTGAGGTGCAACGTTAGGTTGTTTATGTGTGTTCTTTCCATTTTTCTGATGTGGGAGTTTAGTGCTATTAATTTCCCTCTGAGGACAGCTTTCATTGTATCCCACAGGTTTTGGTAATTTGTATTTGCATTTTCATTTGAGTGTAGATAGTGTTTAATTTGTTCTGTGACTCATTGATTGTTTAGGAGAGTGTTATTTACTTTTCATGTGTTTATGGAGTTCTTGTGGGATATTTTTGCCATTAATTTCCAATCTTATTGCTCTATGGTCAGATAACATGCATGGAATTATTCCAATTCTTTGCATTTACTTAAGCATGTTCTGTAGACCAGTATACAATCTATTTTAGAGAATGACCCATGTGCATCTGAGAAGTGTATTCTGATGTTGTTGAGTGGAACACTCTGTACACATCTACTAGGTCTATTTGTTCACAAGTTTGATGAAGTCCTGTTATTTCTTTGCTGATTTTTTTGTTTGGTTGATCTGTCTTTTTGTGACAATGGGCTATTAAGGTCCCCAAAAATAACTGTATTATTGTTTATTTGGTTTTTCATATCTAGTAAGATTTGTCTTACATAGTTGGGTGCTCCCATATTTGGTGCGTATATATTTATGATTGTAATCTCTTCCTCTTGAAGTTTTCCCCTAACAAGTATGTAGTGACCTTCTTTATCTCTTTTGATCATTCTTGGTTCAAAGTTCACATTGTCTGAAAGCAAAATAGCTACCCCTGCTTTTGTCTGGGTTCCTGTTTCATGGAGTATAGTTTTCCATTCTTTGATTTTTAGTCTGTGAATTTGCTTTTGAGTTAAATGTGTTTCTTATAAACAGCATATTGTTGGATTTTGTTTCTTAACCCACTCTGCTAGTCTGTTTCTTTTTATTGGTTAGTTGAGACCATTTACATTGATTGATATAACTGATATGTACTGACTTATCACTGTTATGTTATCTTTCTGTTGTTGGTTTTCTACTTTTTCTGTTTAATTGTTTGACCTGTTTAGTGGTTTCCTTTTGCTGTTGTTCTTCAGAGTGCAGTTATCTTTGTCTCTTTCTAGAGTGTCTTTCAGTACTCTTGGTAGTGTTGGTTTGGTGGCCATGAATATCTTCAGTTGTTCTTCGTCATGGAAGTATCTTATTTCTCCATCAATTTTTAATGATAGTTTTGCAGGATACATCAATCTGGTTTGAAAGTTGTTCTCTTTCAGGATTTGAAATACTTCACTCCAAGCTCTTCCTGACCCGAAGGTTTGTGTTGAGAAGTCTGCCGTAATTTTGATAGGCTTTCCTTCATAGGTGATCTGTTTCTGTTCTCTGTCAGTTTTTAGTATTCTGTTCTGTTCTTGTGCTGAATTTCTGATATCCTCATTATTATATGTCTGGGTGAAGATTTATTTTGGTTATGGTTAATTGGTGTGCTGTATGCCTCACTTATGTGTATATCAGATTCTCTTCCCTTGTTTGGAGAATTTTCTGCTATTATGTCTCCAAATAGTCTTCACAGTTCATTCCTATTGACCCCTGCTTTTTCGTTGACACCTGTTAACCTTGTGTTATTTCTCTTTGCCTCATTGTGCAGCTGTTGAATTGTTTCCTGGTTCCTTATTTTTAAGAGATCTTTTCTTTCATAATTGTAAGCTTCCATGCTGTCTTCAAGGTCTGAGAGTCTATTTTCAGCTTCATTCAAGTAGTTTTGCCGACTTTTAATGGAAATTTTAATTTCCTGAATGTCCCTTTGAATCTGTTTCATGCATTCTAATTCTGTCTTATATTGTTCATTTAAAGTTTCCATCATTTTCTTATATTCTTCTATTTTTTTAAATCTTGATCTTCTTTAGATACACACTGCATTTCTTTCATGATGTTTGTCATTTCATTTTTTACCTGGGAGATTATTTCTGATACGATTTCCTCTATAGCTTCATGGAATTGTTTCTTTACTTCAGTTGCTATCATTTCAGAAAGTTCAGTTGTGCGATTTCCAGTGTCTTCCATTTAGTGTCTCTTGGGTTTGTTCTCAGTGGGCTGGGGTACTGAAACTGCATCTTGCTCTTTCATTTTGTCATTTTCCTCTGGGACCTGTGTGGCTGGGCAGGGAGCCTCCTGATGGATTACACTGGAATGCTCACTGGGTAGAACTTCAATTCTCCAATATCCCCATGGCTAGCAGGGGCGCACTCTCAAACTATGGCACTGTAGCCTGTGAAGCTGGCTGTGTGCTCCCCTGATGTACTTTGTTGGGTTGCTCTGGAATGCTGGGCTGGGCCAAGCTTTATCCTCCCTGCAGCTAGCAGGGGCACACCCCCAGAGCATATCACCAGGGCCTAGAACCTGGCTGGGTGGAGTTCAGAACCTCTTCAATGGAGGTGGCTAGCAGAGATGCACCCCCAGCATGTGGCATTGGGGCCTTGGGACTGGCTGGGTGGAGTTCAGAGCCTCTAGGACCCAGGTGGCTAGGTGGAGTATGCCCTGGAGTGTGGCACCATTGGGACCTTGCATCAGGCTGGGAGGAGTTCAGAGCCTCTGGAGTGTGGGGCTATCCAGAGTGCATCCCCAGAGTATGGTGCGGGGGCCTTGCTCCTGGATGGGTGCAGTTCAGAACCTCCAGGGCCTGCTGTGTGGCCGCACCCCTGAACTATGGAGCTGGGGTCTTGTGCTCTGATAGGATGAACTCAAATTCTCCAAGACCCTTTGGCTATGTTGGCCACTCCCTGATGAGTGGCTCTGGGGCTCTGGGTTGGGCTGGGCTCTGTAACTCTGTGTCCTGTGAGGCTGTCCAGGTGTTCCCCTGATGGATTGTGCTGGGATGCTGGGCTGGGCAGAGCTGGGACCCTCTGTGTAGCTAGAGAAGACTCACTCCTGGAGTGCGGTGCTAGGGCCTCACACCTGGCTGGGTGGAGTTCAGAACTTCTGTGACCCAGGAGGCTAGGCAGAGCGTGCCCCCAGAGTGTGGCACCACTGGGACTTTGCATCAGGCTTCAAGGAGTTCGTAGCCTCTGGAGTTCAGGACTAGCCAGAGCATCTCCCTGGCTTATGGTGCCGGGGCCTTGGTCCTGGCTGGGCAGAGTTTGGAACCTCCAGAGCCTGCTGCATATCATGCCCAGTTTTAGACCTGAACCCATTCTAGGGAGGATAAAGAACTGCTTCATCTTCAGGTTAGTTTTTCCCTTGTTCTAAAATTCTTTTCAATCCTGGAGAAACAAACATGCAGAGAATAATCAGAAAATGGCCCAGATCTTTTTCCTGTAATGAGGTGTTGCTGTCTTGGAAACTACACGGCACAGAGCCAATTGTCATGTCTGCATCCTGTGGGGTTTACGGCAGTGATGTGCTGTCAGACCGGGCTTTGCTAAAGCTAAGTGCCCATGTCCGATGTAATCCCTAGTACATAGGTGACACCCAATGAACTGTTAAGAAATCTTTAGTTCATATTCATTTGCTGTGTCTAAATGGGCAGAAATCACACACTTTGGGGGTGTTTGAGTGATTCTCTGTTTCTTTTCTTGACTATTTAAACAACTCCATCAGAGAAGGGAGAACTTCTATTTTACCTGTCTTTTTATTCTTGTTCTGACTCCTGTGCCCTGAGTGCAGTAGATTCTCTATAAGTTGTTATTGGATAAATTAATTAATGAACACAAGAAAAAAACAAACCTCCTTGCCTTCTTTTTTAGATTTGGGGAGGAGGAAAGAACTGATTCTGTTGTGTCTCTGCCTTGTATTCTTTAAGTGCACTTGTTCATGAAAAATTTATCATTGTAGCTCATGGTCCAAGTGCACCACACTGGACAAATAAGGACAGGAGGGAGACACAGGACGGGAGGAAGGAAGCTGCTGCCCTGCACTGGGTCACATGTGGTCTATGAGATGCGCCGGCAGAGCAGGCACATCTGGGTGAGGACACGATGCTGTAATGACAGGAGCAGGGAGGAGAGGCCATTCAAGGGGCTCATCACAGGTGCCACTGCAGCAGGATGTCGGAGCGAATCCTGAGAGCTGACAGGGCGGAGAAGTTCCATTCATTTTGAGTAAAGATGTTTTCGGACACATCTCTATGTGCCTACTTGGAAGGAAATCATAGTCACTTAGTGGTCTACCTCCTGGTATCTTTATGAAAGGATCTGGCAATAACTTTATGGTATATTCAAAACAATTTATGCTTTTTATAAAAAGGAATGAATTAGAGAACATTACCGATTCTAGTTGCACAAATAAAAAATGATAAAGAGATCTCAATGTCAAATTTCAGAGGCCCACACTGTGTGAATGCAATGATAAATTTTCAAAACCTCTTCTCATACACAGTTGCCTTTACTCACTAGGGATCAAATTGTCCTCTTCATTTGGTGACATATGTGATTCTTGAGTGTGTGTCGGGGACCATGTTGCATTTACCCAGGTGAAATACAAGAAGGATGAGCAAGATAAGAAAGTCATTTTAAAGTCTCCTGTTAGTAAAGTCAGCATTTCCCAGCATGAGTGGACTAGTGTTCATGCTTAACCTCAGTGCAATAGGGTCATGGCCGAGACCTCGGCCAGCTCACAGAGGAACACGAGGAAGAAAGTGACGGCGGGAGTGTGGAGGGGCTGCAGATGGCGCTGCGTCTCCCAGGGCTCTGGCTTTCCTCTCCCCACCTCTCCACGAAGGCATGTCCGAGGCTTGATTATTTCCTCAGAAAACATGCTTTCAAGAGCTAACATTCAGAAAACTGATCTAAAACTTGAGCTCACATAGATTTCTGTGTTTGTTTTGAATGGTGCAGGTGACTCCTGGGTCCATGGGTTAGAGTAATGTACTTACTCCTTTGTCTCAGTTTCTACGATTGAAAACAAGATTTCTGAATTCCTGTCTTAACTCAGAGGAGACATTGTTATACATTAATGATTAGGATAGTGTTAATCTCTGTTGGAGCCTGTGTAGTGACATTCAGGTGTATGAAATTTCCCTTTTATGGTTTTTTTTTAATTTCAACCACAGTTTTTCATAAGAAAAAAAATTATTACAATCACCATTGCTCTATATGGTGCCCACTTTAATGCGCTTCTGGAGGGGCTGTTTTTAAATGAGAAGTTACAGGAGCTGCTCTGATTGAAACAAACTAGTGTTGATTGCTGATCAGCCATCTGTAACGGAGGCCACCTCAGGAAGGATGCGAGCTAATGAAAAAATGGGCTTGATTTGAGAGTGTGATGGGCTTCAGCCCACTGGCCAGTGTGAGTGGCATGAGATTACAGCAGCAAAGGGAGAGGCAGATTGAGAATAAGTAACTTCTGTCTCAAAGATTAAATGGCAAATTTTCTATTAAATGACATACAATGGAATTATTACCTTGCGGATGTTAGCTGTGGCGGTACGCACCCGGCAGGAGGCATGGGTGACCCGTCCTCCTGCTGTCGAGGACTCGCTCTTCCTGGTGCAGCTCAGTGACTCTGTGTTCCAGAGTGCAGAGGGAAGATGAGGGCCACAGGGCTGTGGTCCTGAGTAGCCAGCAACCCACGCAGTACCTGCTGCCCAGGATACTTCGAGCCTCTCCTCCAGTGATCTTCAGAACTGGAAAATGCTGTTGCTGGAGCTATTGCGGGTCTTAGAAAGCCTCTGGACAATTCTCCAGGACACTGATGCTCAGAAGATGGGGTTGGAGAGCATCAAAAAGTGCCTACTGGATTGCTGATCTGGCTCTGGGTGAGAACAAGAGTGGAGCCAGAGGTGGACTTTCACGTTGCTCCCCATTGCCAGGCACTCAGTATCAGTAGAGCAGCCTCTCCTGCCTGGGGGTGGTGTTCACAGCTGCCCCGTGCGACCTGGGCATAGGTACCCACAGGTACCCTGAAAGAGATGAACTAAGGGCATCTTCAGTGTAGTCCCACGCAGTCTGCTCTGCCCCGCGGGCCGCAGGCACTGGCCTTGCTCTCACTTGGTTTGCTTGTGTGCATCTGCTATGGACACACAGGGCCCTGTGCTCAGACCGTGCTGCTGAGACTGCAGGTGTTAGAGCCTTTTGTCTTACTCTGTTTATGGCCCAGACAACTGATCACTTTCTAGGAAGTCCAAAAGTCTACAAGAGTACAACGTAACATGGCTCTGAGTCTGCTTTTTGGCTCAGTCCAGGGCCTCAGCTTTTATCACTGAATTGTGCCACATCATTCACAATTGTGAGATGAAGACTCGACATGGTCTTGGCTAATGACATGGCTACCAGGGTCCTTGCAGGTTGTCAAAGAATCGCAATGGCTCTGTGGGCTTAGACTAAGACAGCTGGTTTCTCTGTCACCTTCCCAGATTTGATGGTGCTTATGTCCTCCTTTGGTGGAGTGTGAGCCCCATAGACCACGTGGAACACAACTCACTACTTTTATGGGGTCGTTGGGACCTTGGTCTCTGAATTGATTCCAGCCCCTCAGAAACTGCTCTTAGTATCCAGGAGTTCTTGGATTACCCAAGGTAAATTGAACATGGTTAATGGGTGTGTGAATGAACTGAACGAATGGGTAAATGTAGGAGTGGATAGCTGTCTCTATGACCTGAGTTCAGTTCTGAACTCCTCTTTCCACCAGAATTCTGCTGTCAGTAAACACACTCAGGGCTGCAGAGCGTGGGGCAAAGCTGCCGGATCGGAATCATACCCGTGATCCACAGCATGGAGAAGAGCTCAGAGGCGATGGGCTGTGCTGTGTGGCTTTGCTTTGTGTAAAGTCTTAAGTTCTGCTGTATGGCATCATTTTATCTGCTTATGTGACTTAGGATTATAGGGAACAATCGGTGAAATGAAACACAAGTAGTGAGTTGAAGTAGATAACACTGTCTTTTTAGATTGGATATGCGTCATTAATTCCTTTTTTTTTCTTTAAAATTGGCCCATATGAATTTACTGCACACGGAGAGGGCTCAGTTCACTCACTTGTGGCATTTATGTAGCATAGAAACTGCTTTTTGGAGGCTCTCCCCCTGCTCCAGTGTGTCCTGGGGCTGCGACGTGCCCTGTGGCATTGGGTTGTAGGCTGTCTTGACACTGCTGGTGGTTATGCCAAGCAATCTGATAGTTTTGTGATGATGACAATGTCACCAGAGATCAGAATGAGAGAATCAAGCTCATTGTCACTTTTGACCCAAGAAGGACTGGTTCCCAGATCTTCAGATGTGAAAGGCTCATGCACTAATTAGCACTGTCTCTTGCCCTCAGTATCAATTCTGAAAGTCACTAGTTCAAACTGAACACCCAGAAACTTGGCAATATAATACAAAGGAAATCCAAACAGATTTCAAATTAATCAGTTTGTGAATCCAATTTGCTAGTTATGATAAGACTTCATATTTACATGACACTTTATTTTCCTATT